>JANTPZ010093417.1:0-40425 GCA_025593235.1 Vachellia pachyceras | reverse complement strand
GGGGTATTTATAGCCTTCCACCTCCTCAATGGACGGTGGAGATCGATTCGATCCTACGGCTCCTATTCGCCTTCCAGAATTCTCTCCTAAAATATCTAGATATTTACATGTTGAATTCTAACATGTGAAAAATGTGTGGAGAGTTCTAGAATGGCTAAGTATTTACAAGAGATCTCTAGAGAATTCTAGGGTTCTCTAGAGTAGATCGTGACATATGGCCGACAGTGATACTGTGGCAAGGGTGCCTCATTTTTTTATTATATATGAGGGGTATTTATGTCTTTTCTCACAAATATGCAATACCCAAATTACATACACATACCAATTTATCATTTACCTTATTCATAGTACCAAATGAAGTTTAAGAAATTCATAAAGTATTTTCTAGTCATTTTCCCAAAATTTAATCCTTTCATATTATTTTAAAATTTTCAAAGACATAAAGAAGTATTAAATTATGCTGGAAAAAAAAAAGGAGTGTTAAATCAGAGCATTTGCATTAAGCATGAGCATCTTGCAACTCGTATTAAACTTTTCGAATCCTTAGACTTTACGAAAGATATGAAACTCATATTAATGATAGAAAAGATAGTGACTTATAAAAAAGGGATTAAGTTACAAATTTATTCGGGAAGTTTTTGCTTAGAAGCAACATCATTTTGAAAGTTTTAAAATAGAGTAATATTACATCTTACCATTAAAAATGTTAACAATCAACATCAATTTTTTAATGGTAAGGGACAATATTTCTTTATTTTGAAATTTCTAATATAACATTACTTGTAAAAAATTTCGGGACAACTTTACTCATCAACAAAAACTTTCGGGATAATTTTACACCTTAACCCATTAAAAAATAGCGCAACTCATAAGTCGTACTTGATTAGATAAAAAAGGACTTCCCACGCCTCCTTTCTAATTTTGGGATTATTAAACTAGATAAATGATAAATCTCTGGAACAGGACTCCTTTAAATAGAGAGACATCAGCATGTATATCGAAAAAGGAAGTCTTTTTAAACAGCTATTTTGGGCCATAAAGTTGAAACTATTTTACATGGAGCAATTTAAACATAAAATTTCCAAGAACAAGAACCGATACAAATCACAACTCTTTATTTAAAAAGAAAAATTCTATAGACACATTATTCCAACGCAAAACTATTTTTCTAGTTATCATGTCTGGATCAGAACCAACGTTCGTTACCACTAACTACCGTTCTCGTTGCCTTATGTGTCACTCGTTATTTGAACCTTAAGAAAAATAATAGTCAAAGAATTTCAAATGATGTAGGTTGAAGACTTTAAGACATAGGAATTAATGATGTCATGTCAGGACCGTCCTAGGAGATCTACATATGAAACTATAAACATGAAAGTATCTTCAACTTGATTCACAGTTTGAACAATACACAAAGAAAATGGCACCATCATATCTTCTTCAGCTTCACTCAGCAGCCTGGGATTTCGTAAAGCTTCTTCCTCATCTCGTTCTGTTCAGAAATGCAGATTGTGGTCACATGGTTAAGACTCTACCTGGTTTTCCTGGTGAACTTCCATCCAAACTGGAATCTGGGTATCCACAACCAACTCAATCTTCCTTCACTATCTTTTTGTGAGTGTGCATATAAATATAGATGAAAACTCAATTGTTTATTGTATTGTTCTTTGGGAATGATGAAGATATATAGGGGTGGAGCAATCAGAACTGTACTATCTGTTCGTTGAATCTACTGGGCATCCAAAAACTGATCCTCTTCTGCTATACTTAGTGGGAGGTCCTGGTTGTTCTGGTCTTAATGGATTCTTCTACCAAACTGGTATGATCTTTTTGTTCTTTCTTAGTTACTCTTTCTTTGTAGATCACTCAAGTTCTATAAAATTGAACACAACTTAATTCATCCTCTTCATGACACTACTAAGATGAGCAAAACATACACAAGAAGCGAAAAACTTCTATCTATGAAAATCAACTTGTTACCTGCCTCCACTAAAACTTTGGTCAACATCAAATCAAACAAACTCACAAAAACTCATATCTTGTACTCCAAAAATTGCATATTTTATTGTTGCAGGTCCACTGGCTTTCAATGACTCACACTATAATGGGGGTTTGCCAGAGTTATACTTGAGACCTTATCCATGGACAAAGGTGAAGGGTGGTAATATATTTTTCTGCTATGGTCCCTTCAATTTGATAATGTATATAATGTTTCATCATCAATTTTGGCAGACTGCTAGCATCATATTTCTCGATTCACCTGTTGGCACTGGATATTCATATGCTACAGATCCTGAAGGTTTGGTTGTTTCAGACACATCATCGGGAAGACAAGCTTACAAATTCTTAAGAAAGGTTTTGCATAGGGATCAATTTACAGTTTACTGCCTTACGGTTTTTGCTCAACACTTAAATTATTCACATCAATGATAAAACCACAAAACTTTGATTAATAACAGTATGTTTCACTTGTATCTTGGATGGCATCTATTGTTAGAATTAAGCAAATATTTCAAGAGTTAGCTTAATTCTCATAATGGTTTGAGAAAACTAAGAAATTACTTGGGATATAAGAAGAACATACTTCTCACAAGAAAACTGCTCAGTATTTTAACACTCACACATTTGAACAAATCATGCACTAGTTAATAATTACCAGAACATATGGTAAGAGCCAATAGCCTTGTGATTTAGTTACATGAAAGTTCCTTGGTAAGCGGATGTAGGTTCAATTCCACTTGTAACATCATGTCATCATTGCCTAGCCCTCTAAATAATAGATTAAGAAGAAATGGCAAGGGACAAGAATCGCAAGAGGAGTGTGCATCATGCCCGGCTCAACTCATTCAAATTGGGCCGGGCCGGGCCTGCTAAAATGGGTTTGGGTAGGTTATGGTAAGCCCTTGGCCTGCCCACCTATGCATAATCCTAAATAACAAAAATAAATGGATTTCAGATCAAATAATGAAATATAAACTCTGATTTACTTGGTACAAAAAATGCACTCCTTTCATTGTAGATCAGAAGCAAAGAATTGTAGCATCTGCTGGTTGTAACTTTGACTCCAATTATTGCAGTGGTTGGTAGAACACCCTGAGTACATGAACAATCGGATCTTCATTGCAAGTAATTCATATAGTGGCATAATTGTGCCACTCATTGTTCAGCATATATTAGACGGTAATTATTTTCTCCTTCTAACCTCAAAGAACAGAAGCTTCAGGTTCTACAATATGAAACCCGTGATGATGGATTTTCATAGCAAACTCAAACCTTCTGTGAGATTTAAAAATCTAAACGTTATTTCGATCACCATTTCAGTTCAGATCAATTTCATCAATCATTAATCAACAGCTTGCCACTTTAATGAAACTGCAGATAATGCTGCTGGAAAAATGCCACACTTGAAGTTAATAGTAAGTGGTGCATGATTTTCTACGATATTAATATTTTGTAATCTCATAGATAAAAATATGTGATGTGAATTTCAAGTTCTTATGTTATTTTCAAAAAATGATTGTATTTAGGGATTCATAAGTGGGCTCCACATCAAGTTAATGAGATAGAATTAAATGCAGAAATAGAGGTAGCTTACAGATTGGGACACATAGCAACCAAACAATACCAGGTAAACAAATCAAAATTTCATCAGACCTTACGTTAATTCCATCCATTTCGTAATTTTATTGCTAAACAAAATTCAAAAACGTCTTTCTAGTATGAGGAATGGTTTAATATGTGATCATACACAGAGAGCCAAAGAGAGCTGCAATGGACAGTATTATATTGTGGACCCCTCAAATGTCGAATGTGAAGAAGCTCTTGGAAAGACTGATGAGATCTTATTATCTCCTGATTTAGATTATTTGTTAGCATTAATGTTAAAACATATTACTGGGAAAACAATTATTTTCTGACATTATTATCTGATACACACACGCACACACATACTACATTTGAAATTTGCAGCTGCTGAATGATATATATGGTGAGAATGTTTTGGGCCCACAATGTGTGACTAATTCACCGAAACCAGATGAAGATAAGACTCAATCTGTGAGAAGAAGTCTGCAAGGAGAGAAATTAAGACGTTTCTCTGGCCTATCTTATCCACAATGGTGGTGCAAGGTCTACAACTATCTGTATCTATCTATTTGCCATTTTACCTTATTTCCCTTCCATAACATTTGTCATACTCCATAAACTAATCACCCATTTCTTCTTATGCAGAATTCTGCTTATGTACTTTCATATGCATGGGCAAATAATGAGACTGTTAAAGAAGCGCTTCATATCACAGAGGTAGAATTTTTGTTTTGCTATATTTTATATCTTGACCAAACACATACTAAAAACTCCGTTTTGTCTCAGATGTCACAAGTCACAAATACCTATTTCACATGTATTAAGAGAATTAGTTGAAGGTAGTTTAACTAATTAAATTTATAATAAACAACAATTATTTATCAAATTTTTCCTGATTAAATGATTGACCTACTTACATAGCAAATTGAATTAATCCTAATTTATTCTCCAATTTCTCTCTCATAGTTTTTGAGTCCCAAATGTTAACGAGAGGTATTTAAGGAAAAACGCTGTTATTGATATAGACAATTTAGAAATGTGACTTATATTTGAAACGAAGAGGAGTATACAAATTAATATTATTCTCTTTCAAGACCCGATCTAACAAGATCACCACCTCATATTATTGTTTTATATATACATAACAAGATCACCACCTCATATTATTGTTTTATATATACATATGATTCATTGAAACTTTATATAGGGAACCGTGGAGAAGTGGTACAGATGCAATCTTGTCATACAGGAGCTATACGATCATAATATTGATTCTGCCTTCAGCTACCAGAAGAGTTTTACTAAAACAGATTTACAATTCTTGCTTTACACGTAAGTCTCTTGAGTGATTATATTTTGCTAGAACGATGAATAAAGTAAAGTAGAGAAGAATAGTCAGCTTGAATGCATAGGCACAGTCATTTATATATATTACTGTTGATCAATACATTGTATTTATAGTGTGTGAGTAGTGATTCTAGAATAGTCTTTAAGGGCCAGCTGTACAGTATGGGATGTCTATATGGCTTGGTCCTTGTTTGTATTGGGCTTTATTGGAATATTGTTGTTGGGCTTTCTTATTGTGTGAACATGTTTCAAAGAAACCTAAATCAGATTTTCCATAATGGAGTTGAAGTTTCATTCACTTAGGTCAGCTAAAAATGATGTTTCACTTGTTTTCTTTTCCTCTTTATTGTTGTTTGTAGGGGTGATCATGACCTTGTTGTCCCACATCTAGCCACAGAACAATGGATAAAGGACCTTAATATAACAGAAGAGTATTCTTGGCGTCCTTGGTTTGTGGATGGTCAGGTTGCAGGGTGAATCTGTATATGCAAGCATCAAATCTACATCTGTATTCTATCTATTCCTTTCTACAAGTCATTTTTAACCCTTTCACATAAATCAAGGAGGTTAGTTGAAGTCAGTTGATGTTCTTATAATTACCCCATCTTTTCAAAAATGTTACCATCAGTCATCACTCTCATTCCCTCTCTTCATCATTATTACATAGCAATGTCCATGTCAAGGTGCCATTGGAGAGAATATTAATTATTCCCTCTGGTCTCGAATATAAGAGCTAAGTAACTAATTTGTAGAAATTAAAGAAATTAGTTAAATTAGTTATTTGTAATAAATATATATTAGTTTCCTTAAAATACCCTCTTTAATAATTTGCATTGAAAACTACCCCTTAAGTATGTGTTTAGTTTTAGATTAGAAATCACCAAAATCATGGTAAAACCATGGTTTTGGTGATTTCCAACATGAAACCAAACGGGCTTTAACATTCCTGGAAAGTGGCTCCTGTCCAGTTTATGACTTGAAAAACATGCATTAGCTGGGTTACAGTTTGGCTGCATCTTTCATATGAATCTACTGGGTATTAGTTATCGGTGCAGGTACAAAATTATATATCAGAATTATGCCTATCGCTTGACATATTTAACTGTGAAGGTAAGAAAAATGATCACAAGTTATCCCTCCTACTGAAATTAATGAAGACATGAAACTAATGTTGTGTCTATGGCTTAAACAGGGGTCAGGGCATTCTCCCACAGAGTACTACAATAGAAAATCCTATGAAATGTTTGCAAGGTGTATCCATTTTTATCCTGTCTAGTTGATATGGTAGTCACTTGCAAGTTGATACCACCCAAGAGCATTAAAGGCCTAAAGTAATTTCTATGTTGCATTTTCCCCATTTGGTGACAATAAAGAGAAGAGCGTAGGTGAGTTATGAGGACTCACATAGGCCAATATGTTGCTATTTCTAGTACCATGTAATAATGACTCTCCTTTTTGTCTATGTCGAATCCATGGCTTCTTTATTGCAGTCTCTTGATGCCCTACTTCAAGGTTTCTTTATAAAATCAATATTAAGCTTCTTTGAAATTTTCAGAAAATAGTCACCATGAAATGTTCTATTTTATTTATTGTGAAAGAGGGAATTGTACAGGGAAGCAGATGACAAAAAAAAAAATTCCATTGAGCCCTTAAAATAAGGCCATCATCAAGGCAGCGAAGTCCTACAACTTAAAGACAGAAGATTGTTCAACAAATAACTAGGTCGGAGACAATACAACAAATAAAATATAGATACAGAGAATAATAATTAAGGAAGGCCTCTCCATTAACCAGAAATCAATAACAAAGGAATCAGCTTTCTCTTTCCCTTGCCTTTACACCAAACAGGGCCACCAAACGAGTGATATTTTTGGAAGTGTACAGATGAAAACATAGAATAAAAATATACACATTCACCAGAATAAGTCACAGTTATACAAATAATAAATCCCCTTAACATAAGCTACCCCTTCCCCTGCAAATGCAAGACTTGGCATTGGTGCTCACTAAGATGGGTAATTATTTGAAAAACAAATATTACGTGTTATTAGTTAAGGTTTCAATTGGTGGACACCTTTATTACAGTTTCACTTGTTTTAAGTGAGCATTCCCTCTAGTCCCTCCTGTCCTTATTATAAAACCCTTCCCCATGATTCTTAATATGAGATCCTTTGTCTAAAATATTAATTTCCCCCACAAATGCCCTTTGATTTGATATATTCCCCAACTAATTAAACAAACCCATGGCTAACTAAACAGCCTCCTCTAATTATGAAATTCCATTGAGGGTAATTTTGATTTAAAAGCATTAACTTAAACTGCATAAAGTAGTTAATGGGTCCTTTGAAAAAGATCAAAGGGACTATTTTCTTGTGCTTTCTAGTTCCCTTTATAAACTTTTACACATTTCAATATTTACGCGGTGACCTTTGCTCAACCTGTTTCCCTTTTTTCCCCTGTACTGGTTTTATTTCATTAGCCTTTAACTCTTATCACATTTTCTTCTTAGCTTTTTATTTTTACCCATCTGCTTTCCACGGCTGAGTGGAATCTACACAAAGGACATTAATTTCTTGCTCTCTTCCTGAGTAGAGTCCTGAAGCTAGGACAGGACAAGTCCAGCACTGACTTTTGGCGCATTGAATATCTCAAGCTCCAAGATTTTGGCCGCAGAATCCTTCTCCAAAATTGGCATGAATGATGTGCGGATTCAAATTTCAACTTCAAATGATAGAGGAAAGTTATATACTAATAGCTTCATGGTTTTTCTTAAGAGGGCTCAATAAGTCAGAATATTTAAGTATTGAAAAGTTAGCTTAATTAATTAAACATGCGGACCTCTGATAGGAAGGAAGGTCAAATCTTCAACTAAGATTAGTACCAAAATAAGTCTCCATACATTATTGATGTATGCAATAAAGCAATGGTAACCATAAAAGATATCAACTCATGGTAAAAAATTTAAAAGGGGATTACAATTATCATGGCATAATGATGAGCTCAACTGTCGTCAAATGGAAGACATGTTCTTTCGGCCGCAAAGAAGAATGGCCGGTTGAAACAAGGAAAACCCATATTACTTGCATTGAAATGGAAAATCAATACAAGCCCAAAAGTTTCCACCAGAAAGAGCCAATTACACCCCAGATGATAGCATTAAAACAAGCCATAATGAACCCGATTTTGAATATGTCAGGAAGGTCTACATAGCCAGCTGTCAAAAGAGACAGAAAAATTATAATATCATCAACTAACAGGCTTTAACATATGTAGGAATTGATAAGAAAGAAAGAGCTGGGAGGGCATGTTAAATTAAGATTATACATGCATTCATAAGGAATAGCCTTATAGTTGAAGGTCACGAACAGAATCAACACAAGAGTAAGGAGTAAATTGGTCTCCAAGAAGATTAATTTTTGTCTTTTAAGATTTAACAGTAGTTTTTTTAAACCCAAAAAAAAAAAAAAATCCCAACTTCAGCTGTTCTTGTCCTTTGACAGCCCAACATTCACTCTATAACATTGCTAGTCTTATTAGCAGTTCGTTAAAACTTTTCCTTAAACTTATTAGGTACTCAAGTATCGAGCCAACAAATAAAACCTTTATAAATTTTGTATTCCATCTATGAGACATGTTTTTGATCTGTTTATCCTTTGTTCCAGCACATGGCTAGAAACAGAAAAAATTTGGAAATGGAACAGGGGATGAAAGTTATTCTCCTAATGAAATTTCCTGTAATTGAATTCTATGTGATCAATATTTTCTAATCCTGCAGAGGGACTATTGGTATACCAACTTACCAAGTACTGTAGCCTCAATGATTGGGTTGTCAATACTCCTTGCATTAGGAGTCCTTGATTGGAAAGACTGCTCGAATGAAAAACCAGCATGGGATTCACTGACTTGGTATGCCTTTCTAATGGGGATGGCCGGCCAATTGACAAGCCTTGGAATTGTTGGTTGGATGTCTGCCTCTGTGGCCAAGTCTCTTCAGTCTCTCTCTCTCTCTCTCTCTCTCTCTCTGAGGTGGCCTGCTGTGCTAATTCTCTCTCCAGTCTCCCTCCCCAGTCCCCATCCCGCATCTCATTGTTTCATCCACTACATTTTTGCAAGTCATATCGGACATGTCGGGGCCTTTTACTCTGCATTTCTCTCTATGGACCAGGCTGCTGGTGTTCCTGTTGTGCTGGCAGCGCTTGCTCTAAGTTATGTTACTAATCTTTTTGGTTCAATAACACATTATGGTTGCGGTCAAGCTGCTATATATTATGGAGGTATGTATGGCCCTCCGGTTAATCCTTGCTTGTTAATCCTCCTTTTGGCCATTCTACTCTTTAGCTTGTGTTTAAAACAATAGGTCTACTTTGATTGTGAATATAATATCTCAATCCAATGCCTCTCAAAGTTATTATTTTTTACCTGAAGTAATCCCTTTTGATTGTACATAACAAGTGGTTTCCATTAAGAGGTTGTTCCAATTGATTAAGAGGGTGTTTTAAGGAAACTAACATACATACATACATATATATATATATTGCAAATAACTAACTTAACTAACTGTCTTAATATCAGGAAATTAATTATCAAACTTTTATATTAAAGACCTGATGTAGTGATTAATTTTTAATTTATTGGCCCCATGTCTATTGGGCATGGCCCGATACAGAATAACAAAAATTGCGTAGACATAAAGAGAAAACAGTGAGCTTGCAAGGAAAGAGAAAGGGAATAGTGATA
Organism: Vachellia pachyceras; assembly: GCA_025593235.1. Taxonomy (NCBI): domain Eukaryota; kingdom Viridiplantae; phylum Streptophyta; class Magnoliopsida; order Fabales; family Fabaceae; genus Vachellia; species Vachellia pachyceras. The sequence goes on along the minus strand of JANTPZ010093417.1, from coordinate 30,756 downwards.
AGACTGTTTTAGGATCAAGGGCGTGTGGAGTGACCTAGCCCCTTGAATGTGGTGTGCTATCATTTTTTTTTTGTTTGCCTTCATTTTTGTTCCTTTGTAATTCATCTGAGACAAATATTTCTCGGTTTGAACTATAAATTATATCTCAGCTTTCATGAAATAATACTCTACAAGGTTTACATTGGATTCCAGTGCAAAGACATCTATCAGTCTTATGAACTACTCCACTGACCCTATTTATAGGGTAGAGAAAGAAGAATTTTTTTATTTCATTTATAAGTCATTTCATTAAAATTTTTTATATGAATGTACAACTTTATCTTTCATTTATTTTTATATTGACTTATTATCATGAGGCATAATGTATATTGGATAGGGATAAGTTTAGAAAGTTTTTGAATTTTAAGATAAAGTTAATAATAAGGTTTTCCTTGGTGAGTGTAAAACATATTGCAAGTGACATATGAATAGGATCAAATGTGTATATGTTAATCGTGTTCTGTTCTGATGCATCTTTTGCTTTCTTTCTCCCTCACCTCTAATTCTTGCCAAATGTTTTGTTGATGTTACAATGAATGTAATAATAGAAAGAAAATCATTTTTTGTTGAAAAAACAAAATCTTAAATTTTCAAAGTCCTGCCAAAATTCATATTCTTGGGGGGGGGGGGGGACCATATAATCCTCTTGTGGTTGATTGATTCTGTTAACAACCTGCAACTGTAAGGCGATTCCTTGTGAACTCATGTCTAATCTTGATTTAACTTCCCTTCCCTGCTCTCTCTTATCAGTTTGAAGACATGTTAGAGCCTGGTAACTGATGATATTATAAAATTTGTTTTTTCTCAGCTAAGTAATTCACGAAAATCAAAATGTTTGTTAAAATTAATTAAAAGTCATAAATGTGTAAGATATGTAAATTTTTTAAACATACTCTTATTTATAAAGATGATGAGTGAAAGAGAGAGAGAGAGAGAGAAAGTGGTGGGAAAAGAGACGAGAGAAAATAAGTTGGAAAAAAAAAAGATGAGATAGACAAATAATTAATTGTAATAAAAATTGCGAATGAAATGTTATGTTTAGACAAACACGAAATGATGTTAACTCTAGTGAGATAATGGCTGCGTTTGGTATTCCGTTAGGAATGCCGTTTTGGCTCCCAAAATCCATTCTCACGCAAGCCGAGACAAAATTCCTCTCACATAAAGTACCTCAGAATCTGTGTCCGTTTTCTCAACGGGTTTCCAAACGAAGCCAATGATGTTTATATATAGCATAGGAGGGAGTATTTTTTCCCCTTGTTACAATAGGCCATTCTTTATGGTTATTATTGTGTTAGTGCATACAGTTTCTAATATATCGATGAGTATTTTGGTTGAAATCTAAATTGAAGATTTGATGGGTTTCTTGTGCTAAGTTCTTTTTTTGTTGCCTAATTAAAGTGACCTCTGCAATTGCATTTGATATATATATATATATATATATATATATAATCGATGTTTGTTTATTCTATATCAGTATATCTTATGCATTTAGAAAAGTGGCTTCTTACTTAAGGCTTGTTTGGAAGTCCTTTTAAAATAGTTTTTACAGATTCCGAGGTAAAATCTAGGTTTTGAAGAATATGTTTTAGATAATAGATTTTATGGACTATAAGGCAAAAACCTAGGTTTTTAAAAGTGATTGTGTTTGGAAAGTTATTGTGCCCGTTTGGGAACGCGGTAGAGAAGTACTTTTATGCAAGTCGAGGCAAATATGTGAAGGAGATTATCTCATTTTGTGAAAAAATACTGTTGAACTTGCGCTTGGCTTTTCCAAATGCTCCAACAAACATGTTCATTGTCTTTTACGAAGTTCGAGGCAAAAAATAGGTAGGAAAGAGGAAAGAGAAAGAAAGAAAAAGTAGGAAAGAGAAAATTTATTAAGGGAGAGTGTGTGATTTAACAAGAAAATAATTTTTTTCAAATCAAACCGATGTTTTATATTTAAAATAGCTTTTCTAAAAAAATATGAATACTTGGACAAAATCTAGATTTTAAAACTAAACTTAAATTTTTAGAAGAGAAACCAAACAACCTGATAGTCATCTTGTATCTCATTGATTGCGACCATGTCGATGGCAGTGATGCTCTTGCATTTTTGTTTGTGGTGTTTTGACTTTTTATAATATATGTAACTAGTTTATAAGTTATATGTCACTTTATCTATATATATCACTTGTACAATCTCAATATATTATTACATGTCCACATAATCTTTTCAATAAAACATCAATCCTTAAAGGAGCCAATCCACAAAAAGTCCTTACTCTTTATCACTATGGACTTATCCAACAAATTTATCCTGGAGAAGATTTAGCAGAACTTGCATGCTTACCTGAACCTATAAAGTTAGCAGCTGTGACCTATAGATCCATAGTATCTGGAAGACAAATATTCATGAGATTTTATTTAGCCATTCTAGAATTTTAGCAAGATAAATTCATGCCAACTTATACTCTCATTAAATTTGGCCTTACCAGACAACATTTACTGCCAACGCCAGAAATTAAAGAATTTACTGAAGAAACTATCAAGGCTATTCCAGATAAAAGAGCCAATGAATTTATGACAATTATTGAAGATCTGGAAAAATCTTTCAGTGGAAAAGATTCTCAGTGGATTTATCACACAGAAGAAAATTTAGCAATTTATGCTCCTGGCAGAACTTCAAAAGATGCAGAAAGATCAAAAAATTGGTATAAAAAATTCATTGCCGACAGTAATTATCAAGCATCTCCAACAGTAAAAAATGCAATCTGTAGAAGAATACGACAAATGGATATAAAGCACAACTGTTGTAATTGTCAGAACTGGCCAAAAGAATAGCAGCAGATGCATGCAACCAAGGAGATAAAGCTGTCAAAACTCGTAGACTTGTAGGAATTACTTTATAGGGTAATAGTCTTTTTGACTTTGTAAAACTTATAGGACAATAGCCTTTAATAGCCTTTTTGACATTTGGGGAAAGTATTTGTAATTTGTCAAAAGTCTATGTACTAGACTTAATAGGGCTTTTTGTCTTTATAGACCCTTATCTCTATAAAAGGGAACTTAGGAATTCAAGAGAGGATACACCAGTTTGCAATGAGACTCTTACTTGCAAATCTCTCCTCTCTCCCTTTGTATAATTTTTTATACAAAGCTTTAAAAGTTTGGAATAAAAGCGGAATTTCTGTAAGTTTCTTATCTCTATTGTTAATTTATTTTCTTTAGTTATAAAATCTTTAGGGGAAAGGGAAACTAAGTTCACGTAATCATATTACTCGCTCTCCAAACTAAGACACTCTTGTTCAATATCGATCCTTGAGTTGAACGTTTGAATACCATATGTTAACTCTGACAATACGAGCCTATATATGAGTAAGGCGCTGGTAAGCCTTCGGGAGCGAATGAGCCAGTGGGTCTGGAGGCTGTTTTGATTATTGTGTTAAGCCGTTTGACCTATAGTTGCTCGAATCCACCTGGTTCCAAGTTCATATACAGAAATCTCAATAAGAAAGACTTAAGATATGGTGTTTTTAGGTTCAGCCCAAAGAATGGTATTAGATAACATATAAATAAATTTAATTGAAGAAACATGGGAACAGAAAATAATGAGATTGATAATTGAGAATTATAGTGATAACCTTTACAATATTGGCATAAATCAAAGCTGTATGCTAAAATAAAATTGCATTATGAAGAATATTTAAAAACAAATAATATTAAAATTGAAATGAAACCTTTTAAATTTACACCTGAAGATAGAAAAGATTTCTTACAACATATTGATGAATATATATCTTATAAATTGATTCAACCTAGTACTTCTCCTTATTGTAGTGCAGCATTTATAATTAGGAATCATTCAGAACAAGTTAGAGGAAAATCTAGACTTGTTATTGATTATAGAAATTTGAATAAAGCAGCTATTAAAGATAAAAGTCATATTCAAGATAAACATACACTTTTACAAACCATCAAACAATATACTTATTTTAGTAAATTTGATTGTAAATCAGGATTTTTCAAATAAAATTAACTAATGAAAGCAAAAAATATACTACTTTTAGTACACCTTATGGTCTTTATGAATGGAATGTATTACCTATGAGATTTCATAATAGTCCAGGAATATTTCAAAAACATATTTATTCTAGATTAACTTCAGATTTAAAAGAAAAATGTATTGTATATATTGATGATATTGTTTTTTATGAAAATGATATAGAAAAACATAAAAGAGATGTTGAAAAATTTATTGAGTTAATCATAGAAAAATGAATTATTAATTCTCCAAAGAAAACTGAATTAATGAAAACAAAAATAAAAGCCCTAGGATACATTATAGGAGATGGACAAATAAATTTGCAAGATCACATTATTTCCAAAATTATGGAATTCCAAAAGAAGCCTGAAACAATTAAAGAAATTATATCACTTATAAGTATATTAAATCAAGTAAGTGAATATATTCCTCATTTTAGTAAAAAGATTTCTTTCTTACTGAAAAAACTAAAAAGGGAAATTTAGGAGTTTGGACTTTAAAAGATCAAGAAAAATATGAACAACTAAAAATAGAATTAAGAAATTTACCAAAACTTGAAATTCGAAAGAAGATAGAAAAATGGATTATGTATACTGATGCAGCTGATGAAGCATGGGGAGCAATATTGTATGCTTTTGATGGAGAAAGGAAAGTTTTAACAAAATATTTATCTGGTAAATTTTCAAAAGCTCAACAAAATTATGACTCAAATATTAAGGAATTTTTAGCAATTTATAATGCAGTTAAAAAAATTTCAAGACGATATAATGGAATATCCAATAGAAATTAGGACTGACAACACTCAGGCGAAAGCTTGGTTGAATAAAAAATTAAAACCAGCACAACAACAACGTATGTTAATTAGATGGCAAAGTTTTTTGTCAAATTTTGATATATCAATTATCCATACAAAAGGTACTGATAATATTCTTGCAGATTTTCTAAGCAGAAATGGAGGAGTTGTATAATTTAGTTAAAATTCATATGAATGAGGTAATACAACCCATTCACTCTGGATTGCAGGCCTTACGAGCAGAATTACAAATTATAAAGCTTGAATTACAGTCTTTAAAGGAGTTGCTACCATTAAAAAAGGAAGTTCAAGAACTTTTTCAATGGCAGCAAAGTAATTCCGCAGAACTTACAAAATTTTGTTCCAACATTGCTGATAAAATTGAACTTATTGAAGATAAATTGTGTGCTAATAGTATTCATTCAATGGATATTATAGCAGATAATTTATCTGATAAGGTGGAACTTAGTGCAAAGACTCCAGAAGTGGAGAAAGCACATGCAGAACTTACTCCTAAAAAGGAGAAATGTAGTATTTATGATCCAACTAAAGAACTTATGAAATTAATTGGACAAGCCCAGTCCAGTCAGTCTTTTACTGGAGAATCATCTTAACAATTTGAATTATCTTAGCCTTTTCAAATCCAAGAAAAACACAAGCCTTCTAAACCTTTTGTCTAGATAGCTAAAGAAGCCCAAGATATAAAAGCCCAAGAAGCAAATTACCATGCGGCCTTAATAAAAACCTGTACCAAAAAATGCTTACAAGCCCAATATATTATCACATGTCCATATAACCTTTTCAATAAAACCTCAATCCTTAAAGGAGCCAATCCACAAAAAGTCCTTACTCTTTATCACTATGGACTTATCCAACCAATTTATCCTGGAGAAGATTTAGCGGAACCTGCATGCCTTCCTGAACCTATAAAGTTAGCAGCTGTGGCCTATAGATCCATAGTATCTAGAAGACAAATATTCATGAGATTTTATTCAGCCATTCCAGAATTTTGGCAAGATAAATTCATGCCAACTTATACTCTCATTAAATTTGGCCTTACCAGACAACCTTTACTGTTGACACCAGAAATTAAAGAATTTACTGAAGAAACTATCAAGGCTATTCCAGATAAAAGAACCAATGGATTTATGATAATTATTGAAGATCTGGAAAAATCATTCAGTGGAAAAGATTCTCAGTGGATTTATCACACAGAAGAAAATTTAGCAATTTATGCTCCTGGAAGAACTTCAAAAGATGCAGAAAGATTGAAAAATTGGTATAAAAATTCATTACCGACAATAATTATCAGGCATCCCCAACAGTCAAAAATGTAGTCTGCAGGAGAATACGACAAATGGATGTAAAGCACAATTGCATTAATTGTCAGAACTGGCCAAAAGAAGAGCAGCAGACGCACGCAACCAAGGAGATAAAACTGTCATAACTCATAGACCTGTAGGAATTACTTTATAGGATAATAATCTTTTTTACTTTGTAAAATTTACTTTATAGGACAACAGCCTTTAATAGCCTTTTTGATATTTAGGGAAAGTTGTTGCAAATTGTCAAAAAGTCTGTGTAACCCACTGGCTCATTCGCTCCTAAAGGTTTACCAGCACCTTACTCATATACAGGTTCGTATTGTCAGAGTTAACATATGATATTCAAACGTTCAACTCAAGGATCGATATTGAACAAAAATCTCTTAATTTGGAGAGCGAGTAATAGGATTACATGAACTTAGTTTTCCCCTTCACCTAAAGATTTTTTAACTAAAGAAAATAAATTAACAATAGAGGTAAGAAACTTACAGAAATTCCGCTTTTATTCCAAACTCTTAAAGCTTTGTACAAAGGATTATACAAAGAAAGAGAGGAGAGATTTGCAAGTAAGAGCCTCGTTGCAAACCGGTGTGTCCTCTCTTGAATTCCTAAGTTCCCTTTTATAGAGATAAGGGTCTATAAAGACAAAAAAACCCTATTAAGTCTAGTTACATAGACTTTTTGACAAATTACACATACTTTCCTCAAATGTCAAAAAGGCTATTAAAGGCTATTGTCCTATAAGTTTTACAAAGTCAAAAAGACTATTACCCTCTAAAGTAATTCCTATAGGTCTACGAGTTCTGACAGCTTTATCTCCTTGGTTGCATGCGTCTGCTACTCTTCTTTTGGTCAGTTCTGACAATTACAGCAGTTGTGCTTTATATCCATTTGCCGTATTCTTCTACAGACTGCATTTTTTACTGTTGGAGATGCTTGATAATTACTGTCGGTAAAGAATTTTTTATGCCAATTTTTTAATCTTTCTGCATCTTTTGAAGTTCTGCAAGGAGTATAAATTGCTAAATTTTCTTCTGTCTGATAAATCCACTGAGAATCTTTTCCACTTAAAGATTTTTCCAGATTTTCAATAATTGTTATAAATGCATTGGCTCTTTTATCTAGTATAGCGTTGATAGTTTCTTCAGTGAATTCTTTAATCTCTGGTATTGGCAGTAAAGGTTGTCTGGTAAGGCCAAAAGGTTGTCTGGTAAGGCCAAATTTAATGAGAGTATAAGTTGGCATGAATTTATCTTGCCAAAATTCTGGAATGGCTGAATAAAATCTCATGAATATTTGTCTTCTAGATACTACGGATCTATAGGCCACAGTTGCTAACTTTATAGGTTCAGGTAGGCATGCAGGTTCTGCTAAATCTTCTCCAGGATAAATTGGTTGGATAAGTCCATAGTGATAAAGAGTAAGGACTTTTTGTGGATTGGCTCCTTTAAGGATTGAGGTTTTATTGAAAAGGTTATGTGGACATGTGATAATATATTGGGCTTGTAAGGATTTTTCGGTACAGGTTTTTCGTAAGGCTACATGATAATTTGCTTCTTGGGCTTCTTTAGCTATCTGGACAAAAGGTTTAGAAGGCTTGTGTTTTTTTTTTGAGTTTGGAAGGGCTGAGATAATTCAGTCATTTTAGAGGATTCTCCAGTAAAAGACTGGCTGGATTGGGCTTGTCCAATTAATTTAATAAATTCTGCTGTTGAATTATAAATACTACTTTTCTCTTTGTTAGGAGTAAATTCTGCCTGTGCTTTCTCCATTTCTGGAGTCTTTGCACTAAGTTCTACCTTTTCAGATAAATTATCTGCTATAATATCCATCGAGTGAATACTATTAGCACACAATTTATCCTCAATAAATTCAAGTTTTTCAGTGATGTTGTAAATATAAATATCTTTTTCCTGGTATATTAGAATATTCAATTTTTGGTTCTGATTTATCTAATAACATTTTTTCATATAATCCAGTATTATCTAATTCTATTTGTAAAGAATAAGGTATAATTATAGGTATAGTATTTCTAGGGATAATATTAAGGATTGGTGCCATAGGTGGTAGTATAATAGTTTTTCCTGCTTTGGAACTATATATAGTATGATGATTTGTTAAAGCATAAGCTGTAGTGGCTTGAATACTTATAACTTTTCCTCCTGATTCCATTAAATTTGGTTTTAATAATTCATGATAAATTATTATACTTTTTTATATGAAGTTATCAATAAGACTTACTGTAAAGTTTGGATAAATTTTAAATTTTATTTTTGGTATATTAAATTTTCTTGAATTACTCCTAAAGTTGCATCTTCTACTGACGAAGTTATTCTATCATCTGTTATTAGTAAATTTATTGGGTATCAATTCCTTCTCTACAATATGCTTTAATTAGAATTTCTACAGCTCCTATATATAATTCTGTAATTTCTTTATTATTAGGTATTTTTTTAAGTTCTTCATTAATATATTCTCTACTAATTAATGGAATTCTAGTAGTTCTAGTACTTTGACTTATATCAATAGGACACTTTGTTTTGTTTAATAGTAAATATGTTCTTTTTACCTTTTTATTTTTGAATAAATATTTAGTAACTTGTAATAAAGTTTGTGGAAAAACTTCTTTAGCTGTTAGACTTAAATCTTCCTTTATAACTTTATGCCATTGATTTACATCAAAAGGTGGACAATTATGTTGTTCAATTGATGGTGAAATAAAACTTTGTATATGGTTTTATTCAGAATTTTCTTGCTCATTATTTTCTTCGTTTATCATCCATATATCAAAATTTTCTGAATTTTCAGTTTCACTGTCAGTTTCTAATAAATATAATTCTTTGGGTTCACTTTCTGTAAAATATTCAAAAGGTTCTATTTCAGGAAAAGCTTCTAATAAATTTATTCTTTTACTTTTTTATCTTTTTGGGAGAATTAGGGCTAATGTGTCCTTCAGTTCCACATATATAACATTTACATGTTTTAATTCCTTTTTTAGATTTATTTTTAGGTTGTTTTCTTTTTTTCCAATATTTTCTTTTTGATTTGGATATTTCTTTCTTTTCTTATATTTATTTCTATAATGAGGTATATCATATCTATAATGTCCTGGTCTTGGTAAATCTGTACAACATATTCCAAATGTTTTTCCCTTCTTTTTCATATGTTTATATAATTTTATTTTTCTAGCTTCTGTACATCTTTTATTAAGATAATCAAATAAAGCTCTTTTTATTTGTCCTAAGGTATCTACAAAATTTCCATACTGTTGGTGTTGTTTTATTATTACATTATTATAATGTTCTAATATATCTTGTCCTAAAGGATATGGTAATTTTTGGAAAAATAAATCCAAATAATGTTGATCTTCTATAGTATTTTGTTTATCAATTTTATAATAATAATTTTCAAATTCACAAATATAAGCATTTAAATTTTCTTTATCAACTTTGCATATACTTAAGTTTATTATATTATATTTATTTCTATTCTTGTTTGTTCCTGATTTCCTAAAATATAATTTTCAGAAAAATTATTTCTTAATACTATCTCAAAATTTTTTAGTATTTGTACTGCTTTATTTTGTGCAAAGTCTGAAGCTTCTATATCCATAGTATATAAGGCATTTTTAGATTCTGGAGGTAGTCTTTCATACCATTCTGCTGCATTTCCTATCAATGTTTGTCTTATATAAGTTTTTATTACAGAGTGAGGAATATTATGTTTTATTATAGAAATTAAGGCACTTCTAACCTATTCTTTTATACTTTCTGTAGGATTTTTGTCACAAGTTAAGTTTAAAAATCTTTATTCTGCTGAATATACTTTTCTTCTTATACTTTCTGGAATATCTAATTTTGGACTATTTTTGTGTCTATAACAATATGGTTCGTGTTCTTTATAATAATTATATGTAAATTAATCTCCAGTAGTTTCTAAATAATCATACCAATCTTTTGTAGGTTCTTCTGGAGGGTTTCTAACTTCAGAAGATTCTCTTGTTTCTATATTCATAAAGACTTCTTTATTTTCTTCATCTATTATTAATTCTTTAAGTTGATTATTAATTTCTTGTTCTGTTAAATCTGAAGTTTCCATAAGTTCTTCTATTTGTTCATGTTGGGTTAAATTTTCTGATGTTTCTATATTAAATTTTTTTATTTTCTGGGCTATATAGTCCTTTATTAAATGCTTGAAGAAGAGCCATTTCATTAGTTTTAGGTTCATCTACTGAATCTTTTATTTCACTATTTTCATCTTTTTTATATAATAATTCGTTAAATCTTTGTAAAATTCTAAATTCCATATTATCTATTTTAGGTTCTAAATCTTCTATCCTTTTATAAGTTTCTTGAAAATTTTTATTTATAATTGTTAAATCTGTATTAAGTGTCTGAATACTAAGATACTGGCTTATATTATTCATGTTGTTTATGTTTCATCATTTTGTTCTTTTATTTCTATTTCCATATTATGTTATATCCTAAAATATCTAATATTTTATTTATTTTTTGTTCTAATATATCAAGTTTTTTTAAAATTTTTCTAAATCATTTAAAGTATATTGAATTTTGCTATGTATAGGTTCATGATAAGAAAAATAAGGATTTATAGGACGATCTATATCTAAATATGGTCTTAGCTGTAATTGATCTCTTAAATCTAATTTAAGAAATTCAGATTATTTTTGTTTATTATCTACAGAATTTATCTATCCTATTATATCAAATAATCTTTTTGAAGGTAAATCTCCTATTTTAGAAATCATATGTCCATTATTTCAATTTAGTTGCTTATGTTCATGAAGACAAGTATCTCCTAAAGCAATAAAAGGAATAAATTTTACAGGCAAAGATATATTATTTTTAGGACATACAGAATTTTCAGGTAATCTCTAGCAGATATATCTAAAATTTTAGTTTCTATAAACCAAGGAAACGTCATCATATAAAACAATTGGGTACTTCCTAAGCATGTAAAACCTAAACTCATCTTTCCAAACCGAAGAGAATGCATAAAATGCAACTCCTTGCTCTGATACCATTCTCTTTGGGTTGAACCTAAGAACAACATATCTTAAGTCTTTCTTATTGAGATCTCTGTATATGAACTTGGAACCAGGCGAATTCGAGCAACTATAGGTCAAACGGCTTAACACAATAATCAAAACAGTCTCCAGACCCACTGGCTCATTCGCTCCCGAAGGCTTACCAGCGCCTTACTCATATACAAGCTCGTATTGTCAGAGTTAACATATGGTATTCAAACATTCAACTCAAGGATCGATATTGAATAAGAGTCTCTTAGTTTGGAGAGTGAGTAATAGGATTACATGAACTTAGTTTTCCCCTTCCCCTAAAGATTTTATAACTAAAGAAAATAAATTAACAATAGATATCAGAAACTTACAGAAATTCCGCTTTTATTCCAAACTTTTAAAGTTTTGTACAAAGGATTATACAAAGGGGGAGAGGAGAGATTTGCAAGTAAGAGCCTCGTTGCAAACCGGTGTGTCCTCTCTTGAATTCCTAAGTTCCCTTTTATAGATATAAGGGTCTATAAAGACAAAAGGCCCTATTAAGTCTAGTTACATAGACTTTTTGACAAATTACAAATACTTTCCCCAAATGTCAAAAAGGCTATTAAAGGCTATTGTCCTATAAGTTTTACAAAGTCAAAAAGACTATTACCCTATAAAGTAATTCCTACAGGTTTATAAGTTCTGACAGCTTTATCTCCTTGGTTGCATGCATCCGCTGCTATTCTTTTGGCCAGTTCTGACAATTACAACAGTTGTGCTTTATATCCATTTGTCGTATTCTTCTACAGATTGCATTTTTTATTGCTGGAGATGCTTGATAATTACTTGTCGGCAATGAATTTTTTATACCAATTTTTTGATCTTTATGCATCTTTTGAAGTTCTGCCAGGAGCATAAATTGCTAAATTTTCTTCTGTGTGATAAATCCACTGAGAATCTTTTCCACTGAAAGAGTTTTCCAGATCTTCAATAATTGTTATAAATTCATTGGCTCTTTTATCTAGAATAGCCTTGATAGTTTCTTCAGTAAATTCTTTAATTTCTGGCGTCAGCAGTAAATGTTGTCTGGTAAGGCCAAATTTAATGAGAGTATAAGTTGGCATGAATTTATCTTGGCAAAATCCTGGAATGGCTGAATAAAATCTCATGAATATTTGTCTTCTAGATACTACGGATCTATAGGCCACAGCTGCTAACTTTATAGGTTTAAGTAGGCATGTAGGTTCTGCTAAATCTTCTCCAGGATAAATTCGTTGGATAAGTCCATAGTCATAAAGAGTAAGGACTTTTGGTGGATTGGCTCTTTTAAGGATTGAGGTTTTATTGAAAAGGTTATGTGGACATGTGATAATATATTGGGCTTGTAAGGATTTTTCGGTACAGGTTTTTTTTAAGGCCGCATGATAATTTGCTTCTTGGGCTCTTATATCTTGGGCTTCTTTAGCTATTTGGACAAAAGGCTTAGAAGTCTTATGTTTTTCTTGTGTTTGGAAAGGCTGAGATAATTCAGACTATTTAGAAGATTCTCCAGTAAAAGACTGGCTAGACTAGGCTTGTCCAATTAATTTCATAAGTTCTGTAGTTGGATCATAAATACTATACTTCTCCTTTTTAGGGGTAAGTTTTTCCTGTGCTTTCTCCACCTCCGGAGCGTTTGCACTAAGTTCTACCTTATTAGATAAATTATCTGCTATAATATCCATTGAATGAATACTATTAGCACATAATTTATCTTCAATAATTTCAAATTTGTCAGCAATGTTGGAACAAAATTTCTTAAGTTCTACATAATTATTTTGCAACCATTGAAAAAGTTCTTGAACTTCCTTCTTTAATGGTAGCAACTCCTTTAAAGACTGTAATTCAAGCTTTATAATCTGCAATTCTGCTCTTAAGGCCTGCAATCCAGAGTGAATGGGTTGTATTACCTCATTCATATGAATTTTAACTAAATTCTGCAACTCCTCCATTTCTGCTTTGAAAATCTACAAGAATATTATCAGTACCTTTTATATGGACAATTGATATATCAAAATTTGACAAAAAACTTTGCCATCTAATTAACATACGTTGTTTTTGTACTGGTTTTAATTTTTTATTCAACCAAGCTTTTGCCTAAGTGTTGTCAGTCCTAATTTCTATTGGATATTCCATTATATCGTCTTGAAATTTTTTAACTGGATTATAAATTGCTAAAAATTCCTTAATATTTGAGTCATAATTTTGTTGAGCTTTTGTAAATTTATCAGATAAATATTTTGGTAAAACTTCCCTTTCTCCATCAAAAGCATACAGTACTGCTCCCATGCTTCATCAGCTGCATCAGTATAAATAATCCATTTTTCTATCTTCTTTGGAATTTCAAGTTTTGGTAAATTTCTTAATTCCATTTTTACTTGTTTGAATTTTTCTTGATCTTTTAAAGTCCAAACTCCTAAATTTCCCTTTTTAGCTTTTTTAGTAAGAAAAGAAATCTTTGTACTAAAATGAGGAATATATTCACTTACTTGATTTAATATACCTATAAGTGATCTAATTTCTTTAATTGTTTCAGGCTTCTTTTGAAATTCCATAATTTTGGAAATAATGTGATCTTGCAAATTTATTTGTCCATCTCCGATAATATACCCTAAGGCTTTTATTTTTATTTTCATTAATTCAGTTTTCTTTGGAGAAATAATAATTCCTTTTTCTATAATTAACTCAATAAATTTTTCAACATCTCTTTTATGTTTTTCTATATCATTTTCATAAAAAACAATATCATCAATATATACAATACATTTTTCTTTTAAATCTGAAGTTAATCTAGAATAAATATGTTTTTGAAATATTCCTCGACTATTATGAAATCCCATAGGTAATACATTACATTCATAAATACCATAAGGTGTACTAAAAGCAGTATATTTTTTGCTTTCATCAGTTAATTTTATTTGAAAAATCCTGATTTATAATCAAATTTACTAAAATAAGTATATTGTTTGATGGTTTGTAAAAGTGTATGTCCATCTTGAATATGACTTTTATCTTTAATAGCTGCTTTATTCAAATTTTTATAATCAATAACAAGTCTAGATTTTCCTCTAACTTGTTCTGAATGATTCCTTACTATAAATACTGCATTACAATAAGGAGAAGTACTAGGTTGAATCAATTTATAAGATATATATTCATCAATATGTTGTAAGAAATCTTTTCTATCTTCGGGTGTCAATTTAAAAGGTTTCATTTCTATCTTAATATTATTTTTCTTTAAATATTCTTCAGAATACAATTTTATTTCAGCATACGGCTTGGATTTATGCCAATATTGTAAAGGATTATCACTATAATTTTCAGTTATCAATCTCATTATTTTCTGTTCCCATGTTTCTTCAATTAAATTTATTTGAATGTTATTTGGTAAATATTGTATTTTTGTTTCTTTTCCTTTTTTTTAATGAAAGGAGTTTTCATTCTAGAATAATGTTGTTTTATTCTAGTTGCAGTAGCTTTATGTCCACAAGGTGTTTTAAATAAAACTATTTTATCAAAAAGACAAAAAAGGTAAGTATCTATCTATGAAATCTATTCCCAATATAATGTCTGGTTTTAAATCATTAAATTGGTAGGTTTTTTCTAAATTTAATTCATATTGTCCAATTTGTATTTTTCTATTCTCTATTTTATTTGTTGTAAAGTACTACTAAATTTTGAAATATTTATATTTTCTTTAATTAATTTCCACTCATTAGCAGGAAATACTAATTGTTTTATTACAGAGGTTTCAGCTCCTGTATCTATCATAGCATGCTATTTTCTACTCATATAATTTTCATAATTTATTTGTACTAAAATATAAGGTGCTTTTGTATTTCTTAATGTTATAATTTTATTAGTCATTTATTTTATGCTCTTGAAAGTAAATCTAAAGCCGGTTTCCATTCTCTTATAGTTTCTTTATATTCTTGAATCAATTTTTCTCTGTCTAATATTAATAGTTTCGTTCTTTCATCTAAATAATTCATATCCTCCATGTAATAATCTTCTCATTTGTATATCCAATTCTTCCTTATGCCTTCTTAGTTCTTTAGTTTGCCTTTTTATTTCTTCTATTAATTTTCTCATTCTTAAAACATATCTTGCTATCCTATTCATCTTTTACTTCTCTAATTTTAAGTTTTAGTATAGATTTTATTCTTGCTTTATATTCTTTTAAATTTGTCTTTTGGATTTGATTTTTATAAGGTAATTCAGCAATATTATTAATATCATTTATTTTATTTAATTGTTTTATCTGCCATTTCCTAAGTGTTTGTTTTACAATTTCTCTATTAATTACTGAATATTTTTCTGATTCCGCCATTTAAAATTTTTCAAGTATTATTTGTTCTTTATTAAATAAAGTTAGAATAATTTTATCTTCTAACATTTTATAAGGTTTATGTTTATAAAAAAATGCTAATCCTAAAATATTAGTTGTAGAAGGTTTACAAGGAACACTTTCTATAGACTGATCTAATTTATTAATTCTAATTATAATTGTTTCATTTTGTGCTATTAAGTCAGGTGTCACAAAAGTCATAGGGTTCCGTAAGACATATTTTAAATATCTTTGTAATCCAGTCAGTTTCAATAATATTTCTAGCCTTACATAAGAATATTGTTTCTTTGTTAAATTATTATTTGGAAATTTTAAAGAAGGGCTATGTTGTAAATATAAAGATCTTTTTCCCGGTATATTAGAATATTCAATTTTTGGTTCTGAACTATCTAATAACATTTTTTCATATAGTCTAGTATTATCTAACTCTATTTGTAAAGAATAAGGTATAGTTATAGGTATAGTATTTCTAGGGATAATATTTTCAGTTATCAATTAATTTTATTTGAAAAAATCATCATACTATATATAGTTCCCAAGCAGGAAAAACTATTATACCACCACCTATTTCTAGGGATAATATTATCACTCAATATTTTTATATGGAAGAGAGAAAATATATAGGAAAGAAAATGGGTAAATAGTTGAATGATTAAAATATCCTTAAATAAAAAATTTTAAAAAATAGGTGAATAAGTAGCATATTTTTAAAATATCAAGTATAATTTTAAATTAAATATGATAATAAAAAATTACATTAATGTTAATATAATTAAATATTTAAAATCAAATTATTTATTAAAGATATGTTTTTATGTTATTATATTTCAAAAAGAAATATAGGGATAAAAATCAAATTTGAAATCATAGGAAATAAATTCAACATTCAATCAAATTGTAAAAAACAAAAAATAATTTTACAGTTAACTTATTTACATTACACGCTACCCCATAGTAAAAATTTCCCCTAACCCTTATTATAAGTATTGAAGATGAGTTTTATCACGACTTGTGTGAACGTGATTTCCCAAGGGTTTGGCAAATAGTAACTATCATTTTGTCAAAAACTAGGAGGAGAAATTATGTCATTAAATTTTTTTTAAAAAAAAGAAATGTTCAAATTTATTCATATTTAATACAATGAAATACATGCAAGAAGTCATAGCCCAGTTAATTAGATTTTAAACGTGTTCAATCTTAAAAAGATATAATTAATAACCCACTTTGATAACCACCAAGAAGAAGTCACTCTATTAAAATTTTTATGTGAATGTACAATTTTATCTTTAATTTATTATGTGTTAACTTTATTCTCATGTGTTATAGTAAATATTAAATAAGGATAGAGTTAAAAAATTATTGAATTTTAACATAGAGTTAATGTGATTTAATGTTTTCCTTTGTTTGTCTGAGAATATATTGAAAGTGAGTTATCAATATGATAAAAGAAGTGACTAATAAAAACATTTCAAGAAATAGTTATAAATTTCACACAAATGCCTATAAATCTTAGCAACATTGTGTCCGTTTGGTAAAGTGGTGGAGATGTACTTATGGGCTTATTCACACAAGCCGAGGCAAATATGTGGAGGAGATTGTCTCGTTTTATGGAAAAACACTGTTGAACGTACTTATGGGTATAAGTGGGGAGTTACCAAACAAGCCCATTATCTCCCACGCACACTTCCCAATAAAAATAAGAAAAAAGGGAAGGCATGGATAAAGTATGAAAGATTTTACGGAAAACATAGCAAGGATGAAAGGGGTTAGACCAAAAAAAGAGAGAAAAGAAAATGATATGTAGATAAAATCATAAAATTAAAAAAAATACTATATAGGGTCTATAGGTCTTATTAGGGATTTTAATAAAAGTGTGTGTTTAAATTAGAATTTATGTATTTTGATTGGATTTATTTAGAATTCTCTCAATTTTTTAAATTAAACTCAAATTTTAGAGAGAATCCTAGAAAAAGATCTTTAAAATATCATAAGGACAAATCAATGCTCTGAATTTTCTTTCTTAATCCCAAATTAGGGCATTGGACCAAATAAGAATTTGGAGATGTGAGTGAAGAGATAATATTGCCTTGGATTGTTTTTTAAAAAATAGATGAAGAAGAGGGAAAGCACGCTTAGATCGAAGGAAGGAAGAGGAAGAAGGATTTCTATTGCATTCGGTTTGACGCCACCTTTGTCGTGTTGAAGAGTTGTCCTAAAATGGGGTCATTGCTATGGAGAAGAGTCATTCTTGTTGAGAGTAGTCAACATCGAGAGGGGTCAGTTTCATCATTGCTATTAAGGTAGTTCATCTTGTCAAAAGGAATCGACGTAAAGCAACATCACAAGGAGTCGTTTGCAACTGTAACGATGATGCTTAACAAATCTTTTCTACATCATCGTCATCTTAATCATATATAGCCAATGAGAGGAGGAGGAGGTGAAGTGTGGGTACCGGAAAGACAATGAGAGAGAGTGAAGACAGAGAGAGCAAATAATGATTGATAAAAATAGCGAAAAATTTTTTGTATGTAGACAAATTTAAATTCAAGAAATTAAATAATAGATAGAAAAATATTTCTAGCTATTCCGTTTAGAACAAGAAAATATTTCTTTCTTTCTTTCTTTTTTTTTCCAATCAAACTGCGCCGCCGAAGGGAAAGAACCTAACTTGCGGTCAAAGGTCTTGGTCTTGGTCAACCAACTGATGCCAACCAGTCAACGTCTCCTCCTACGCTCACATATATCCTATTTTGTTTCTCATGTTTCAAAAAATTACAAATGCTTTTAAAACAAATTATATTAACGCATCAATGCCTTCATGGAATGCTAGCAAGTTACTTATAATTCATCTATCGCCATACATTATCACAATACATTATTCGAATATTGGTGTCATATATAAATGTTCAACGAAGACAATTGAATGAGTTATATTTTATTATTGCTTTATTTCTCTGGCACTCATCATCATTGTGTTATATTTTTATCATTTGTTAAAGTTGATCCTAAGTATCGAAACTTTTGTTAAGGGCACATGTCAAAATATCATCGTATTATTATATTTGTCAAAATTATGAAAATTATTACTAAGAAAGCCCCTTGGTTGAAAAAAAACCTTGGCAAAAAATATTGCAAAGCAAGCATGAGTAGTGGGGACCAATCTTTTAATGCACTTAAAATTTTGAATAATTAATTAGTGTCAAACCCAAGTCATTTCAGAAAAATATTATGAAACTTATTAGAAAGTTGGGTTCTTGCTTATGTTAAACTTGTTTAAAAAAATATGCTTATATAAATATATATTTATTTATCTTGTTAATCATAAAATTACGTTCTGAAAGTAGTTCAAGTTATAAAATTAATTTGTGTGTGTTAAAAAATACATTGAGAAAGTGATTTTACAAAAATTGAAGTAATTACATGAGAGAATTTTCATGTACGTGTATGCATGACTTGTGTGGAATATGAATATTTAGAGAGCAAACGGAATATTATATTTTGTTTCAGACCATGCCTGTTCGTGGCTGCTTCTTCCAAGTTGCTCTCTTCCTTCTTATGTTTATAGAAGAACCAAGAGATCATCATTTTAGGAAGACCGTTGAAGGGAAGCTGCAATTCTTGGTTTAATCTTCCCCAAACACAAATGGCTTCTTTCAACCTCTCTTATTCTTCAACGCCTTCTCTCTCATGCCCAAGGTATATTTTATCTTCCCTTTCCAAGATTCCTTGTTTCTTTTCTTTTTTGGGATACATGGATTGATTCTCTGGTAATTGCTTGTTTGAGTTGTTTTTTGTTTGTGTTTCTGGATTCAGTATCGACTTCGTTTATCTGAAATCTTTTGTGTTAGTGTGATATATTTTCAACTCTGGGATCACTTATTGGAAACCATTTTGATTTCTGTGATCCACAATTTGCGTGAAATCTCATTTGTACTGAATGACGCTTTATGAGTAATCCGATTTTTCTGTTTCATTAAGAAAAACTTGATGTCAAGGAACAAATTTCATTGCCAGAAAGTTGATTATGAATGCATAGTTGGTGGCATGATGTTGAGTAGGGAGGAATTTATTACTTTCTGGGGTTGAGTTTGGGATACCAAACGCTGAAAGAGAAAGCTTCTTGACCCAACTTGTTATGTTTAAATTTAATCTTAATCTTGAGCTCCTAGTTCATGCTCACTTCATATTTGATCTCCACTTGAAAGGATACTTAATAATGTAACTGCACTGACCAGTTGACTTCAACCTGTCAATTACTCAAGACTAAGTTTGCATTTGATCGCTTGCTGGAATTGAAAAATGAGTGTACATTGCATGATTAATTGGTATCTGAAAAGTCCTTTCATATTGCATTGAAAAATTTAGATATCACTATAATTTTCAATTCTTAGGCACCATGAGCATAATTTAGCCTGATATTTTCTTTTTTCTAGTCGCATTCACTAGTGTAATTGAATGACTTGTTGCTTAGATTTGGTTAAGGATTTGTTGAAAGCTTGTGTAATGCTTATGAACTGAGGGAGGGATACAAAAAAGGAGTGGCCAGAACAGAGGAAGTGAGATAGAGGAAGTATTTTGTTCCCGTGTTTTCCTTTTGTTGTGATTTTCTCACTTGTGTCAGCTTTTGGACCACCATTCTTTGCCTGCAATCTTCCATACCCTGTCACAGGAGAAAAATGTTATGTCTTATGAAGGTTTGACCTTTTCTCCTAGCCCATCAACTTACTGAATATGGCACTGGCTTTGTGGGCTCGGTTATGTGGTTTGAACAGCTGCTCACCATGCCCTTGTGTCCATAATTTTGAAACTCTGTGCTCATTTTTTTCTTTCCTCTATCAAATGTTAGTTAGTGTTTGGATATCATTGTTACCAATTAAACTTGTGATCTTCTGTTCTATGCAGGGCATGTACACAGTCCAGATTGTTTAATGGATTGCACTGTACGAATTCATTTTTTTTGTATGGACACGGATCTGATTTAGCTTTTGTCCATCTGAATTCTAAATTTTGTCCAAGTGACAATGTTATTAGTATACCTAAAGCAACATTGATCTCTGGAAGAGGTGATCTCCTTTCTTATTCAAATGGTAATGATGTTATGATATGTAAAGATTTAAATGGCCATGAATCAATTGGGCTTGAGGTACGGCCTGATGAAATAGCATTTGGAGAACTTGTAGCAGACACAGTGGTAACAACCAATGGCTTTCCTGTTGACAAAGACGAATTTGATTTGGACAGGCCAACAAAAGGATTTGCTTCCATTCCCGAGGCAATAGAAGACATTCGACAGGGAAAGGTTGATTTTCCCTTTTTAATGGCTCTGTCTTTATCTCCCTTTTTCCTTATGGCTGTGGAGGTCAATGATGTTTTATGTTTTGCTTTTGTGTGACAGATGACTTAGCTTTCCATTACTGACCGATATTAATTATGCAGATGGTATTGGTTGTAGATGATGAGGACAGAGAAAATGAAGGGGACTTGATTATGGCTGCACAATTGGCAACACCGGAGGCTATGGCTTTTATTGTGAAGCATGGAACTGGGATAGTTTGTGTAAGCATGAAAGAGGCAGATTTAGAAAGATTACAACTCCCTTTGATGGTAAACAGTAAGGATAATGAAGAGAAACTTTGTACGGCATTCACTGTGACAGTGGTATGTTATTTATTTACATGCATCTGTACAATCAGTATTAATCATTCATATGTCTCTCATTAGGGTTGTGCATTGGTATCATCATGAAAAGAAAACAATTTGAATTCTCCACCCTATGAGAACTGAACTTTATTTAGACAATTCACAATTGTTTCATCTACTTTTATTGATATTGTGCATTTAAATTGTAAGCTGGTTAGTAATAATGGATTTTACTTCGAAGTGCATACCAGACATTTATTGCTATTCTTTATAATTGCTTCTAGAAAACAGGGATGACGGAAATTCATCACCTGTTAATGTGGCAGCAGGATTTAACAATTTACACTGTGTTTGTAGGATGCTAAACACGGTACCACCACTGGGGTTTCAGCTCATGATAGAGCAACAACAGTTTTGGCTCTTGCATCTAGAGATTCAAAACCAGGTGATTTCCATCGTCCAGGCCATATTTTCCCTCTAAAATACAGAGAAGGTGGGGTCTTGAAGAGAGCTGGACACACAGAAGCTTCCGTTGATCTAGCGGTGCTTGCTGGTTTGGACCCTGTTGGAGTTCTTTGTGAGGTTGTAGATGAAGATGGTTCCATGGCTAGATTGCCAAAGCTTCGGCAGTTTGCTGAGCGTGAGAATTTGAAAATTATTTCTATTGCTGACTTAATAAGGTGTGTGGTTATATGTCCTTTCTGGGTGTGATGACATCTGTGCCTAAATTTCCCTTTTAGCTAAGAATCCTTGGGTAGTACATATTAATTAGGTACCACTGCTTAACTAAAATAACTGCTTTCCAGTCATATATAGTATAAACCTTTTATGTGGTTGCTTTGTTCTTTTTTCATTCTTAGTGCTTGTGTTTTGTCGGATCAAATTGCATTCTACTTCTTTTGTTCTTTATTTTTGCATGCATGCAAAGGTTTCAACTGCATGGATTTTTTCGCTGTTGCTTGTTTAGTTATGCAGTGAATATATTAACACATAATATCTTTGCAGGTATAGAAGGAAGAGAGATAAGTTGGTTGATCTTGTCTCTGGTGCGCGAATTCCTACAATGTGGGGCCCATTTTCAGCGTACTGTTACAGATCACTTTTAGATGGGATTGAGCATATTGCAATGGTTAAGGTGTGTCCATGCTTGTATTTCTGTTTAACTAAATTATGTAGCTATATAGCCCCGTTACATATTCATGCAAGGAAAGGTTTTGATATGCTTAATAATTTACTGTGAATCCCACACCTTGTCCACATTGGACGAACCTAAATCTGATTTTTGCAATTCTGTTCTGCCTTTCTAAAAGAAATCAATCTGAACTATTACAATTTCCAGTCCATTCTTCAGCGTCCAGGAATTTTGGAGTTTTGTTAATGGCTTAGCTAGAACCATCTGAACGTAAGACTAACATAACGCGTCCTGACCTTTCAAATAATGCTTCAAAGTACTCAAAGTTGATGCAATTAACCATAGTACTACCTCAGTCCTTAATATAAGAGCTAATTAGGAATTAGATTTGTATAAGATCCCAATCCACTCTGTCTGTCAAATCCTTAAAGTGTCCCCATTGATTATATACATTAAGGGGTTTATATCTAAAGGTAGTCAAGAAGATATAGGGCATTTTAGGAAATCAACTTATATTTGTTACAAATAACTTACTTAACTAAATTCCTTAATCGACCCAAATTATTTATTTACCTTTTTATATTTAAGACTATAAGTAGTAGTTACTTATGGTACAAATGTGAAGTGCTTTCACTGATGTTTGTGTCAGTTCAATGCTGCGCTTTTCCTTCAAAGTTCAGTATAAAACCTTTTATTGCTTCTCCTCCAATGGCTTCCAACCCTCTCTTTTTTCCATCAAGAAGCGGATCTTTGTTAATTAGTATTTCAAGACTGGGTGACTGCTAACTATGCCAAGCTTTTTGAACAATCATGTCGAAGATTTTTATATTTGATTTCTAAATTATTTCAGTGGTACACTTTTAGTATAATTTAGAGTTTTAACTGTTTTTATGATTTAACAGGGTGATATTGGAGATGGACAAGATGTTCTTGTGAGGGTACATTCAGAATGTTTCGCGGGAGACATATTTGGTTCTGCCAGATGTGACTGTGGGAACCAGCTTGGGCTTGCTATTAAACAGATTGAGGCTGCCGGGAGGGGCGTCCTTGTTTATCTACGAGGGCATGAAGGAAGGGGTATTGGATTAGGACATAAGCTTCGCGCTTATAATCTACAGGATAATGGACGCGATACTGTTGAAGCCGACGAGGAGTTAGGACTGCCTGTTGACTCAAGGGAGTATGGCATTGGAGCACAAGTTCTTAACTACTTCAGTATTTGACGTTCGCTCCGATCCCATTTATAAGTTACTTCTAACATGTTCTACTATAATCAAGAAAAACCTTAAATTTACACCAACTTTCTTAAAATTTAATAACTTTTCGATTTTACCGCTATTTAATATGCATTATACCACATGAATACAAAGTCTACATAATAATAAGTAAAGGTTAAACTTGTACATTTATATGAAATTTTAATGATGTAATTTATAAATAGGATTAGAAAAGTACTCATGTAGCCTTTCACTTGTTTTACTTCTTCCAATCATTGGGGTTGTGTACCAGAACTTATTATCTGGGGCAACATAGAATTCCGGCCTTGCTCATTCCATAACAGTTTGACCTTGAAGTTATCATGTCTGAACTGTGTCAAAATCTTGGGCTTTTCAGTTAAATTATGACATGAAAATATGGAAGAGCCAGTTTGAAGGAACCAACAATGTGCTGTTGAGTGTTGAGTTGAGAAAAATATCTTCATATGTTTTAATTGAAGAATCAAATAACAAATACAAACTGTATCTAGGTCTTGACCCGAAACGCATTGCTCTTTCTTTTTGGTGGAAGTCCCAAATATTGTTGAGTAATAACACCTGATAATACATTTTAGTTCCAATAGCATCAACAGTTTAAAATCACTTTCACAGAGATAAATTTATTTGACAATCTGAAATTTTGATATTCTAACTTGCAGATTCTGAGGACTTGGGTGTTAGGTCCATGAAGCTGATGACAAACAATCCAGCAAAATATAGTGGATTAAAGGGTTATGGTTTGACAGTTTCTGGTAGGATCCCATTGTTAACTCTGATCACAAAGGATAATAAGCGATACTTGGAGACCAAACGTGTGAAAATGGGACATGTCTATGGCTTAGAATTCAACAGCCAATTGAGTAGTCAAGAAGGCAGCAACAGTGATGAGGATAAAGTTGATGATCTAAAGTTGTTTCTGGCTCTTCATAAACCTGTGTTCCTTACCAGACAATATATAGTGTCAGATTCCGACACAAAGCATAAAGAGGTAGAAGAAATATAAGATTGTCTACAGCTAATTGATAAATGAGTCTTATGTAATGAGAAGAGAACATTGTGCTTGTCACTTGACTTATCTGATTCGACTGAATTTTCATAAAGCAGACTTAATCTAAATCCTAGGCTTCTCCAAACATTCCTGTGAACTGGGAATTTAATGACTTTGGATCTTCTCTATTCATAAGTGAATGTAGAGGTTGCATTTGGAGAAAGAGTAATATTGAGAGAACGTGGTTGTGTATGGGACCCATATTTCATGGGGGAAAATTATTATGGAATCTAAAGGAAGGAATGTAATCACTAAAAAATCTTACAACAACTGAGTAATATACACTGACTAGATGAATGGTTGATCACTTGTTGTAAGATTCTTTAACGATTACATTCTTTCCTTAGAATTTCATAGTGATTTTCCCTATTTCATAACGAAGCATGGGCCCACTAAGTCACCTTCCCCTCCCTCAATGCATCCTCTATATTCATGGAATGTAATGCCATTCTTCTCTCTATGGTGGTGTATAATGTAGGCTGAGGCCATTGCCTATTATCATTTGTAAAACAGAGTGTTGCTGCTCAAAAAGGTACCCTCTGAACAAGAGAGGAAAATAATAAATGCCTGTACAAGTTAGTTCAGATTATGCTATTCATTCATGTGCTACTGTATAACTATTGCCCTTAATGGAAAAAAGGAATAACTTAATGTGTGGAACTTGATTGGTTGGCTTTTTTTTTATTATTAAATTTTTATGTGTTATGGAAAACGCAAACAGCTATATAGTTGGATTTACTTTTTAAGACTGTTGCTGTGCTGTTTTATAGATTCTTCATGTGTGGATGATGATAAATTTTCTTTTTTCCAAGCTTTAAGATCAAGATAATATATAGAATTTTCTAGAAATAGGGGTGGGAATACGGGCCAGTCCGCCAACCCTCTTCCCTGGTGGGGGGCTGGGGTTCCCCAACCCGAGCCCGCCGCCCGCCAACCCGCCAAAAATATTTTTTATATTATTTTTTATAAAAATAATTTTTTCCTATTTTTTTACCCAATTTTTTCTATAAGATTGCATATTTTAATGATTCTCTTTCCAATCTTATTAAAAAGTGTTCACTAATTTCCTAAAAATAGAGTTTAATATTACATTTTCTTTTGTAAAAAATATTGGGATTGAAAAAAATCAAGGAAAAAGCATATAAAATAATTTTTTTAAAAAATTAAAAAAAAAAGCGGGTTAGGCAGGCTGGCCCGCCAACCTGCGGGCTCAACCCGCCTAACCCGCGGGTTCACCTTGGCGGGCTAAATCGGCCCGCCAATTTTCCGCGGGCCCAACCCGTATTACCAACCCTATCTAGAAATGCCGATTTTGCCAAATCCATACCCACACACACATACACGCAATGCTACCTACTATTTTAGATATATGAGTTAAACAAAAAGATTTATTTCAGTTTTAAATATAAAACCTCAATTCACGTTAAAATTTATAATTTATTCCCCAACAAATCTTTAAAATTCTACTTCATGACCTTAATATGAGAGTTAAATAAATAATTTAAGGATATTAATAAAATTAATTAAATTAGTTATTTATCAAAAATATAATTCGGTTTAATAAAATGCTTTATTTAATCTTGAGCTTCAAAATTTGGAACCACTCTTAAGTGTTAACCTCTAATTGTATGCAACCAATAACGGTTAAAGAAAAAAATATAAATTTAAAAGATAAAATCAATTATAATATAATTATTGATTAATTTAACCTACTTTTGGACAGGCTGCCAGCCCAGTCTTTGTTTCCCGCAAAGCCATAGAGTGGGATTTGCCAGCCGCGTCTCAGCTTTACCATTTCTAAACTGGGGGTGTTTGGGAAAGCTTCTCAACACCCCAAAAATATGTTCAACAGTATTTTTTCGTAAAATGAGATGATCTCCTTCATACATTTACTTCGTAAATGGTAAAAGTACTTCTCCATCGTTTTACCAAACGCATCCATTGAAGGCTCAATACACTTTCTCATTATTCTGACGCTTTACTCTTTAATTAAGGTTATATATATATATAAAAGCTCGAAATTACTAATTTATTGTGCTTTCCATAATCATCCTATATATTTGCATTTATCAATGTAAAAACTATACATGTGTGTGTAACTTATCAACAATTACAATTTTAGTTCTTATTGTGTGTAAATTGGTGATTGAGGTTATTCACACAAATTTAAAGGCTTATGGTGATTTATTATTGAATTTTAAATGCTATGTCAGTTATATATATATTATAGTCTAGGAAAGTTTTGTGTAATTTAATCAAAATTCTAATTATAGGATTTTGAATCAAAAATTTTAAATTAAAATAAATAGATTTGAGATTTAAAAAAACATACATTTTTCTACTGAGCGCTTGAAGCTATTAGCGTTAAATCCTTCTAATTTAACCAATGTAAGTTTCACTTTGGAGTATTGAATATTTTGTAGCGGTAATAATTAATTGGAGGTAGTGAGATTCCCCCACTCTTGATCTACATCCCCAGCGAATTAGACTAATCAAATCATTGGTAGCATCTATGCCCATGGAAAATCCAAAAATACACATTTTCCTAAAAAAAGTAAGCTATGAAATTAAAAATAAAAATTTTAAAATCCTAGTACTTTATTAATTAATTATTAATTAATGTGATTAAAATTGAATTTACAAAGAGTCGATCTTTTTTAAATATTATTTTCACCTTTTTTTTGCAACGGCTAGTAGAAGAATCTAGACCCTCTGAGGGACGACGTGGTCCCCGCAGTGTCACACGGTTGCTCGTGACCGTTTTCGCCGTGGAAGCCTTCAAAAATTATCAACCTTAGTTATTTCTTCGTTTCTTCCTTTTCCTCCCTTTCATAAAATAAACACGTCAATATCCGACCGTTGCGACTTTTCACACTTACTCTCCCTCATCCAACGGCTAGATCATCCCACCTGCCCCTCCTTCAAACCACGTGTACGCTCATGATTCATTTACATCTGTGGCAAAAGCCAAAGCATTCCTACAGAATAACTGCTTGGACTCGGCTCATTCACCACTGTCCTTTCCTCTCCGCGTTTCCTTCCCTGCACTCTTTGAACAGTCAATATAGACCGTTAGATCCTCGAGATATTTCTCTCATCAACGGCTGAAATCGCATCTTCTCGCCTATCTCCCCTATAAATAACCCTCAAGCCTCCGTTCTGCCTGCAACTAAACTCACATTACATAACCTATCAACGGTAGTAAAGCTTGAACGTTTAGAACTTTCAGGCATATTTTACTCCTTCTCTCTATTACTCTGTACAATCTCTATTCTTAGAATTTCTCTTAGGTTTCTCTATATCTACAATGGCGAGCTCCAGAATTGTGTTGCTGCTAGTTGCTGCTTTGTTGGTTAGCTCGACAATGGCTCAACAATCTCCGGCTTCTTCTCCGGCGAAGTCGCCGACATCTGCTCCACGGAAGGCAATGGCTCCTTCTCCCACGGCAACGACGCCATCTGCGAACTCACCGACGGCTTCTGCCCCGGTTGAGAGCGGATCTGCTACTGCTCCTTCTCCGGCCACTGCCAACTCTCCTCCTTCCCCTCCTATGTCTTCCACTGAGTCACCTGTTTCTACTCCGGCCAACTCTCCTACGTCTATCGCCGCCACACCAACAGGATCGCAAGCACCTACTCCGGCTGTAAGCGGTGCCGTTTTGAACAGACTCAGCATCTCCGGATCTGCCGCCGTTGTGATTCTCGCCGCTGCTTTGTTGGCGTAGAGAGATTTTGGTGTCGTTGTCGAATCGAGCGTCCTGAGTGTTGCCCCCCTGTTTCCATATTTCGGGCGGTACCATAGAGGAAGGCTCAGGATACACAAATTCTAATTCATATTCATGTCTGCATTTTATTAAATCCTATATTTTGTAATTTTAAATATATTCTTTATTAATTGTACTATTATTTTTATCTAATCCTTTTTTTACTATTTTTTAAAAGATTTTTTCTTCTTACCCCATAACTTCCTTTTATTTTTTAATTTCTTTCGATATAATTATTCTTCCCCCATGACAATTACTAAGATGGTAATATATTTTTGTTACTAACTTATATATTAAAAACAATAAAATAATTAAAAAATTGAATAAAATAGTAAAAGTTCAAAAAAAAAACAAAATATTCAAAAACAAAATAGCAACTATAAATTATTGTTAAAAACAAAATTTTTGTATAAACCTTTTTTTGGCAAAAAATCATCATAAAATGGCAATTCATAGTCAAATCAATATCAAAAGTTGAGATGTTATTGAATCATATGTAAATTTATGTTTTAAATTACCACACACATACATTCAATTTTTGTAAAGAATAATTATCTTACAAAAATTCTTTTTAATAACATTCAAAAATTCTTATTAATAGGTCTAAAAGATTAATAGCAAGAAAATTCACTCAAATTATCTTATTATTTACTGTCATTATTTTTAAAAAAAATTAGGAGCCTTTAGGCAATGTGCGGAAAATTTTTTTCCAGCGGTGTATGTAAATCAAGACAAAAATATCTTAAAATCCGTAAAAAATATATCGATATCCATAAAATCATCTTGAAATCTGTAAAATCATCTCGGAATCTGTAAACTCATTTATCACAATATATTCCCAAATACACACAATTTCATTACAAGATTAATTCTCGAACGGGTTCTATAAATTAAGAAACATCACAAAATCAGTGTACGTACATTTGGAAATATTGAATTGATATTTACATATTTAAAAAGATATTTTTGTTTCCTATTTCGAATTCTTAACCTGGAAGCAAAATTGTTTGGAATCAAAAGTTGAACAAAGGGGGATGAAGGAGTTCATGGAGGTCCATGATAGTGAGTACAATATTTATTATTAGCTTTAGCTTTGTAACGAGAAGGACGGGACAAAATTTACTTTACACTTTTGGTTTGGCACTTTAAATCTATGCCTTTTTCTTTTGTTGGGGAAAAATTAAATGAAAGCTTTTGAAGGTAAGGTGGGCGTGCATTTGGTCTTACTTGTTTGTGTTTTGGCTTTTTAACATTATAATATTACAGTTTTGAACATTAATTCTCTGCGTCGTTGGGAATTAATAGGAAATTTAACATCAGCTCCCAATAATAATCTAATTAATGAATAAAAGGTACTAAAGATTGTTAAGATCAACATCAGGTTCCAACTATAGCCAATACAGTTGTTATTGACGGTTGATGAAGTTATTTATAACAACCGGACCAGCTACTACTAGAACTTGATGGTAATTTTATCAATTTAAAACAGATTCAATATGTTAACTTATTTTGAAAAAGTGATGAAAGATGATTTATATTTTAACTATCTAACAATATTTTAAACACGATTATTTTAAATAAAAGAATAATTGCAGCTAGTAAAACAAATAATAACCTTTTTTTGTGAAAGAGATTGTCAATTTAACCGATTTAAAAAAATTGATCCATCTCTTATTTTAAGTGAAACCCATTCATTCTTTACCCACTTTATAACAAATGTTTGAATCAATTTAAGATAATTATTAAAATTTATCTATTTTTAAAAGATCATATATACCTTTTGCATCATTCAAAACTTAAACATACTATATGCTTAAAGCAGGAAATTTTGTTGTTAAAATTTCACCAAACCCACTTATTATGATAAAGTATCAGTGGTAAATGTTACCCTTATAATCCAATGCTTATAGTCTAATAGTACAGTATCTTTTAAATAGAAGGTCATGGATTCGGTTATGTTATTGTAACCTTCTGTCCCTTTGACTAAAAAACATATTACCCTTATAACTATTTTTTTTCATACACATTGATTAATAACTGAGTGGGTAATTTCTTAATATATTTCTGGGTCCGAGAGACCAAAGCTGCCAAGAAATTGATGCCCCTTCCGTAATTAACGTTCTCAATCCTCTCAACGAAGACTCAGCTTTTCCTTCTGATTCTTCCAAACGCACAAGAGACAAATCCCACTTTCGTGGATCCCACACTTCCCAATTTCTTGACCGTTGCTCCTGTCCCCACCTCCCTTATTCCATCCAACGGTCCTCCCTCCTCCTTCAACACCTGGAGGTTCACGATTCACCCAACTGGCGTCTCTCTCATCATT
>JANTPZ010093416.1:0-27725 GCA_025593235.1 Vachellia pachyceras | reverse complement strand
GATTTAGGACGAAGCGGAACACTGGAATTTCGAATTTTGATGGCATAAAACTGTTATTTCCCCGTAGCAGGATATGAGGCGTAAATTGACTAAAGCGACGAATTGTGCTGGCTTGGAGCTTATGGTTAGAGCTGGGAATTTGGCTGATCTGGTCCTACGTGGTCGATCCTTTACTAGTTCAAATATAAATGTGTCAGTCAATTTAGGTTTGGTTATCAAATTGCAATAAATTCTTAGGCCTGACCCACAAGTTATAGCCCTTTTATCTTTTTTTAATACTAACATCAATTTTAATATCAACACAATTTTTTTACTCAAAAACATAGAAAGATATCTAATTATATAAATAACTACATCAACGACAATAAATAATTTGAAGGTCTTAAATTTAAATTCATAAATCACACCACAATAAAGGTTTATTTCTTTATTAATCATCGTCACTATCTTTAATTAGAAAAATATTTAAATTTGATTAAATTTTATTATGAATAGACTTAAAATGTTATACTTCAACGATGTAAAACATATTAAAGATTTCATCAATAACATCATCATCATTTTTTTATATGTAACAAATAATAAATCAAAATTATAAACTTAAAATATATTTATTATGTAAAGTAGATACAAATTAGTAAATTACCTTTATATGTAAATTATCTTTATGCATAAAATGAAATAAAAATGGACAGATGCCCAAAGTTTAAAGGAGATTGAAACCTTTAGGGTATGGCTTATCCATTTATTTATTGTTTTAAAAAATTGACAAGTTAAAATGGACCAACTCTTTTAAGTCCTCATCCCATTAGGGCTAGCCCTATAAAGCTTTATTCCATTTAAGAACTCAAAAACAAAATATCAACACTCCAATTAAATATACTTAATCGGATTAGCTTGACGTGCCCGTTTTCCTGACTCTACTTATGGTTTTGGGAAAATTACTAAAAAACATACGATTATAAAATATATTACTCAAATGTAGATAAAATTTGTAAAAGGACGTGGGTTTCTTAGGGTTTTTGCATAATAACTTTTATTATGGAATTTTTTTCAACAATTTTTCTATATATTTTTTATATTTATATAGATTTTTATATTTCACAAAAGAGTTATAAAATAATTGGTTTATAAAAAAGTAAAATGTTGGTCTGATTGCAATTTAATATTGAATTATATAATTTTTATGTGAGTGAGGTGTCTAATGTTCACATTTTTGCGCCAATAGTACATAGAACATAATTTCTACTTAATTAAATTATAATTTCTACTTTTGAATATTCTTATTTTAAAACATCATAATATCTTTTTTTCAGGATGATGATAATAATAATGATGGTGGTGGTGGAAGTAGTGAACCAATTATAGTCAAGAACATAAATTAAGAAACCATATGGTCTAAAAAAGGAATTAAGAAACTAGAGAAATATCGGCTGTTGATTAATGCGATATTGTTGGAATGGCTGCGATTGTCGTCAAAAAGTTTGGTCACTTCCTTTCAAGTTACTCTATCTGATCCAATCATTACATTCACATCAATGTCACAACACTCACAAATGTGTGTGTGTGGTGTTGGGTGTTCATAGGATAGCCGTCTTCTCCATTTTTCAAAGACTGCAGAAAAATTTGCTTATCTGAAATGCAATTCATTATTAGATGAGTGGACTTTTTAAATACATGTCACAATTTTTCAACAGATGCACATACCCCCTCTTATCAACGATATGACTCACTTCAATTAATTTACTAAAATCAAAGAAATGGTAATTAATTCATTAAACTTGTTTTAAATTGAATAAACTTTACAACTTTAGTCATATTAAACATTAATTACATGTGTGTAAAAATGGTAGATAAGTATTAATTACTCTTTAATTTACTTATATTATGTATTAATGCTTTCTTTTAGAAGTTACTTATATTGCGGATGAGTCTGAATGCCAACTGCCTCTTAATTTTGGCGTTCTTCTCAAATATTTTGTTTTTGTGTTTTTTTATCATTGAATTCTACATAAAATAGATAAAATTTTGATATATTAAAGTAAAAAATGGTTATATTTTTAACTTTTTTATAATTTTCTAAAGATAAATACCTTGAAAGACATTAACCTCATTTTTAATTTTAGAGTGTTTATTTTTTAAAAATAATAAAAAATTGAATCTAAAGATGCAAGGAAAGATAAAAAAAATTTGGAGCCAAAATTGATACGCATTTCCTTCCCATCATGGACATGCGGGAATATCATTTTTCAATATTCATCTTATTCAAGCATAAATTTCTTTCCTTGTGGTTTATCATT
Source organism: Vachellia pachyceras (assembly GCA_025593235.1). NCBI lineage: Eukaryota > Viridiplantae > Streptophyta > Magnoliopsida > Fabales > Fabaceae > Vachellia > Vachellia pachyceras. The sequence goes on along the minus strand of JANTPZ010093416.1, from coordinate 25,425 downwards.
TTTGCGCGGAAAATTATATTAAATGCCTATTTGTCATAGTGTTACAAAGTCAAATTTATATAAATTGAGATAAAAATCTTTTCATATGCTTATTTTATGGACAGTAGATAACAATATAAATGTAACTTCCACCACTAAATCAAATGGAACCTATATAAGCCATATGAATCTACATCGATAATTTTGAAAGTTTAAACTTCACATGTGTAGGAAAAATTTAAATGCGGAGAAACACTACCGAACAAATCCATGTTTGAATCCGGGTCTTCTTAAGTTAATTCATAAACTTTGATGTGCTACAACTTATTTGACTCAAAAAACAATCCCATCTTTATAAATTTGTGATATGATTCAACTCAATCCATATCATTCTTTGAACTCAATATAGACTAAAAGGTTTAATTGTACTAAGTCAAAGTTTAGAAACTAAAATGACAATTGAGAAAATTCGTAGGGGCCAAAATATATTACCACCTTTTCTTCATAGTATGATAAGACGCTCAAGACAAATATATCAAATTAACGACTAGCTTAGGTTCATCTGCCTTTTTTGGGGGTTTTGTTTTATGTTAACTTCAGATCCAATATTTCCAATAGTATATTGTTTACAAACTAGATTCGTATACCATATATAGAACAAGAAGTTAGTGAAACGAAGTACAAAATAGGAGTTTATGTTTCATACTTTAATTTATCTCTAATAAAGTTTAAACCTTTTCATATGCAATCAAGTCAAATATGCTACAAACGAAGTATGTAATGGGAGTTGAAACTTTAAATATCATAACCAGCTGAAAAGAAAAATAAAAAAAGGGAGAAATGCTTATATACTTTCAAAGTATCCCGTCATGTTCTGTCTGATGTAAATATTTTAATTATATCGTTTTTTGTGGATTTCATATTCCGTAAATTTCTTTTTGTTATTTTCTTCCTTTCATAGCCCATTGTAATAGATATTTATAAGATTCACAATAAATAAATGTTTGAGCATTTTCCTTGAAGAGAGTGCAAATGACATGGTAGACCAGCACTCTGAAAATATATAAGTATTTCACCTAAAAAATTAGCAGAAAAGGAAACGAAAGCTGTATTGAAAATAAACTCCTCAACTTTTAAGTCATTTGCAAACATAATTAATAGCCTCAACTATTGAAATGGGAAAATATACATGAACGATCACAATTCATTGTTTAGCGTTACCACACAGATAATCTACATTATAAGCTTTAGGAGACATGACTTAAGAAAATTCTCTACATGTACGTAAGTGTACAAGCAAAGAGGGAGAGCGAATTCTCTACATGATCATATGACCCCATCTCTCTCCACCACTCTAATGCTTGTTTGGGAAACCCTAGGTAAATTCCTTTCAAAATAAACTAATCCAAATGAAATTTAAGTTCATTGGAAGAAAATCTAAGTCTGGCCAGAGATAGTCATTTACTGATGTTGGATATTTCTGATGCATCGATCTATGCTGCTTTGATATGATATAAGAAATCAAATCTCCACGTTCAAAGACTCAAATCCTTCTTTCCACCCTCACATCAAATGATGTCAACATGAAAAGTTAATTGGATACCTCAAAGGTTAACCTCTCAGATTAACATAAAATGTTTGAAGGGCTTTTCTATGTAGTTTTTTCGAGGTTGTTGGTTCAGATATTGGGGGGATATGATTTGGTTGGAGACACATGAACAGATCATCGTTCAAAATATAAACGAGTAATAACCTGTGAGACTACTTTTGTGGTTTCATCAAAGGCTCCAAAAAAAAAAGTGTCAGTATATAACTCAAAGTTGAAAGTTAGATTGAAGGACTTTTCTATATGTAATACAATGTCCATGCCTCAAACTGCCCTCAAATTAACACAGAATGCAAAAATTTAGCAAATTTGTTTCCTTTTTCGAATTAGAGGGGTAGATGATGCTCACATCCTAACAATTATAAGTGGAATGAACCTTGTGACCTTCCATTTATAGGAAAAGCTTTCATGCTACTATCTTACAAGACTGTTGACCCAAATTTGGTGCTAAACACATGAAAAAGTTAACCCCAGGTACAACTAACTCATCAGATTGCTCAAAATTCTAGAGGGTAATAAGAAAAAGAAGGGGTTAAAAGGAATATATGAAGAAGCTAATTAAGGTGGGTTTAATTTGGTGAAATATTTGTCAGTTACCTCGAGCACATTTTGTGATAACCTCGCAGCCTCTGCGATAGGGATTTGCTGGTTTAGCATGACAGCTATAGTATGAAGCTCCAGGTGTGCCACATGGAACCATGTCTCTTCTCAGAGTCCCATAACTTATATACTTCTTCTGCATCTCCAGAATTCCACTGTTGCTCTCAGAATCCATCAACGTCAAGCTCGAGCACTCCTCGATGCTTCTGGTGCAAAACCTTTTGGACATTAGTCTGTCAGAAGATGATACTTCACTTTGCTTCAGCATATTGAGGTCCATAAGAGTTAGGCCATGGCAGAGTTGGAGAACAAGTGACAGATAAAGGAAGGCCTTGAAGAAGAAGAATCTGGTTTGGGACATATTTTGTGTTTGGAGATTTCTTGTTTTCTGGTTTTGTTGGGATCTGTGATGTGAAAGTTGGAAGCTTTGGGGGGCTTGGAGGCAGCTTAGATGTGATAAGAGGTATTTATATCAGTAAAGGTGAACAATGAATCATACAAGTTCGTTAAATTTAGAATAAATTAGACAGTGTTTCAATAATAAAGATTCATTAAAAAATTATAAACTACAAATGCTTTATTATAGAATGTTTTATAGTTACTCGATTAAAATTAAAAATATGATGGCTGGCAAAAGAAATAAAAATTATAAAATATATATTTAAAGCACTTTTATATGATTATTTAATGGGTAATATTTAAGTATTATCAGACCTAATTTAAGATACCTCTTCGAAAAACATTTTGTATCTTACATTATAACCAATGCTAGTTGATACTAATACTTGTTTAAATTTAATTTATAAGTCAATTTTAACTGATTAAAAATTAATTAAAACTAGTTGGTAGTTTTATAATTACTTCAAATTCTCTTACTAAATGCAATAAATTCTTTTTTAATATATTGAGAAAGTTTGAATTCTTGACTTCTATCCACACCTCTTGTTTCATAATTTATTAAAAAAAAGACTTAGAAATAGGAATATAGATATCTTTTAGAAAGTGGCTTGTTAATATAGGGGGAAAAGGAGTATAAGTTTAAAATTATTTTATTCTACTTTACATTTGAAAATTATAATAAAATTATTATTCAAAAATTTTTTATAAAAAAAATAAAAGTGAAAGTCTCCATTTGCCTAACAGATAATTAATTTTAGTCAAAAATGTTAGGCTGCTTCCTTTCAATTTACTCTATCTTTTATTCATACCATTCACATTTTGGTTCCGATAAAAATCATAACATTCACATCAAATGTCACAAATGTGTGTGCATGATGTCTTTGTTGAATAACATGTCGTCTGTTTTCTTTTAAAAAGAAAATAATAATATAAAATCTATTTATTTCAAAGGTGAAGGAAAAAAAAATAGTGGACCTTCCCACTATAAGATGACAAAGTTTTCAATACACGTTAAATCTACCTAATTTCAGAATATACTCTGACCTGTTCAAAATATAAGTAGCTTTCTATCAATTTACCTAAATAAATAAAGAACAATTAATTTATTAAATATGTTTTTAATCGAAAAAAATTCAACTCACCCCCTATTCAAATTTGTCTCATCTATCTTATTTTTCTCAGTATCCAATATGTAGTAGCTATGACCAATAAATAGGAATAAAATATAAAAATGGTAGTCTTCGTGTTCCTAACATAATAACCTTTTAACTAATTTAGGTAGATTAATATGAGATAAATTACTTCATTATAATAAATCTCATTTGATTTTTTAAAATACCCTTATAATCAGATTAGATGATATCCATCTATAAATTAGGTAAATTAATTTGGAAGAAGTTATAAATATTATTAGATAAAATGGATTACTGTATTATATTTAGAATCAATACTAACTTCTTAAGTAGCTCCTACATTTAATACAAAAAATTAATTAATAACCTTCTTAGTGATTTATATGATAGACCAATCATTTCTTTTATAAATGGTTCTATATTTAAGAGCAAAGTGTCTGAGAGAGAGATAGTAACAGATACCAAATTCATCCTAATCAAGCATAAATCCTTTGCATTTAGGCCAAAAAAGAAAAGCGTAAAGTTCTTTTATCAAATGCGTAATCATTAGGGTTTAGGAAAACATTAAAGACATCTGAATTTTGATGCCATATGATGTGTTTGGTGTAAAATGAAAGGAAACACTACTACATACGATATTTTTATTACTGAAATTCGCGTCATTTTTAAAAAAAAGGGAGTACAAGATGAAGACGGTGGCATTTTTATAATTATAATAAATGATTAGGCGCCCTAGTCCTAAGGATAAGGGCGCCCTATCTGATGGTAGAGTGTCATGCCGTAGCTCTCACCTACGGCACCTCTCAACAAATAGGACGCCATAAGCTCTAACTTTTTACTCTCCTCACATATACACTCCCCAAGAAAGGGCGCCTATTGGTTTAAAAATAGGGTGTAAAAGGTATCTTTTATAGTAATGTAACTAGAAAAAAGTCAATCTATTTAATTTATATAATGTGTATTGTATTATTGTCATTATTAGAAAATATTTGTTCTGGTCCCTTTTTCTAGATACAATATTAGTCTCTTTCATTGTCCCTCTAAATATACATGGAGGCAATTTATCATATTAATATCTCCACTTTTCTCGGTGGGGATTTAAATAATGATCCGCTTTATTACGAGGGTCTAGCTCCTTTTTATAGACCCAACCCCTTGGTTACATAATAAATTAATAATATGTTAATCAAACATAATTTAACGCTAAAAAGGCCATCAAAGAAAGTTAGGCCCACAAAAGATGTGGGCCCATTAATAAGAAAGCCCAAAATCATGACAAAGGATGAATGGGTACCGTTGGACAATTTTGCCAGGAACAAAAACTTGGACCAGGTGATTTGAATCCGTGGTCCATAGTCCGATGTAATTCATCTGATTAACCTGGTCAACCCATCCATTTGAATAGGGTTGAAAATGCGGATTGGTGGGTTGGAAAACCCCAACCCTAGCATGCAACCCACCAACTATTTTTCCTTTTTTATTTTTATAAAAATAAATATTTTTCTTTTTTACCCAATTTTTCTATAAGATTGCATATTCATATTATTCTCTTTCCAATCCTATCAATAAGTGTTCAATAATTTTCTAAAAATAGAATTTAATATTAATTTTTTCTTTGTAAAAAAATATTGTGATGAAAAAAGAAAAAAATATAACATATATTTTTTAAAAAAATAAAAATAAAAAGCAGGTTATGAGGGTTGGCCCGCCAACCCGCGTGCTTGCCTCGATTTCGTTCTTGTATAAAAACTTGGTTAACCTGGAACTGATAGAAACAAATGGTGATATGACAACTAATAAATGAAGGAACGGATTCCAATTATCAAGGAAAGGAGAGTACAGAAAAAAAAAGAAAAAAATAGAAAAGGATGGTAATTTAAACCCGGTTAAAAATTTAATTTTATGTCGCAGCATAAATGTATTTATTAATTTTTTAAAATTAAATATAATATACTAAATTTTATTATTTTGATATGATCGATTCTGTGTTAATTCCAATTTGATTCAGTAACCTTAAATCATTGTCTCACTCAATTCAATATCAAATTTGATTTTCTAAAACTTGCAATTTTGGCATTCAGATACTTTTCAAAAATTCCCTACTAAAATTCAAGTTTTAGGGGTCTTCTAAAACTTTTCATAAATTCCTTACAAAAAAGATGTTTACACAATTTTTTTTCTCTATTAAAAGCAATGAAATTGTGGGAAAACATAACAGTAAAGGAATGGGCTTTGAGTAAGGAGAAACATATAACCGCATCAATATTAGGTATGGTTTTTTTGTTGTTAAGCTATTCGATAGGGAGGACTATATCATTGCTTTTGCAGGAGTACCATGGATGATTTTTTTATGGGAGCCTGGTTTTAAGCCTCACAAAGCATCAATAAACAAAGTGGCAGTGGCAAAACTTTAAAAGTGGATATGCATACTTCTTGCCAACTTAGGGGTCATTTTGCTTGAATTTGTGTTTTAGTTGAGTTGGGAGAGCAGCTCATGTCTAGTTTTCCTCTTGATATCACTTCATTGAATATGAGGGCTTGCATCTGCTTTGCACTAAATGTGGAATTTATGGCCATAGACAGGAAGCTTGTCCCTTGCAAAAGTCTGATAATGTCTCGAATGACGAGATGAGGGAGAAAGATGGTCAAAAGTAACATTATCAAGGGATTAATGTTCCTGTGAGCTCTGATCAATGGAAAGTCGTTCAAAAATGCCGATACTAGAAAAGCGAAGGTGGGATCGCGTTTCAACGTTATGGATGACATGGCATTAGTTGAAACCTCTGCGCGTAATAAGTCATTTTTTTTCAAAGGAAGGTTTACCTGCTGCGATGAGGCGGGAAGCAAGGATGATTGTGTCACATCCTAAGCAAGTTTGGGTAGGAGAACAGGATATGGCTACAAGGGAGGATCAGAGCAACTCTACCTAAAAGATTTTGTGAAGGCTTCAAAAGAGCTAGCAAGAAAAGAAACTCATAGGAGCAAGAGGGTAGAAAAACATGTTAGAGAAGAGTCTAAGGCTGTAGTCTCAAAAGGGTACTATTCTTTAGGAGAGACTAGAGAATATGGCTGCCAATATCTCTTTGCCTTGGATTGTTTATGGTGATTTTAATGACATTAGCAGTTTAAATGAGCGTGTTGGAGGTTCTACGATTAATCTTGCTCATATGAATTTTTTCAATGATAAAATTATGACTTCCAATTTGTCGGATTTAGGGGTCGTTGGTCCTAGATTTACTTGGAGAGGGTCGTGGCTTACTGGTTGCACAAGACTTTATGAAAGACTTAACAGGGAGCTGGTTAATTCTCACATCTTGTCTCTTTTACCTAACTATTTCCTCAAGGTGCTACCTCGTACTAAATTTTCAGGCTACAACCCTCTGATTCTTTCCCTGGGACTGGGAAACAATGTGACTATGTGAATCGTCCTTTCCGTTTCGAAGCCATGTGGCTGACCCATGGTAATTTTCAGAATCTTCTCGCTAATAGTTGGGAAGGAAATGGCAACCTTGAGTCGAAAATGGAAAATTTGAAGTTGCAGCTTCCTAACTGGAATAGAGAAGTTTTTGGCTTGGGTGAATACAGGAAGAAAAATATTCTAGCTCATTTGAATGGTATTTAAAGGTCATCCTTCTATCCTCACTTGTCTTTCTTGAGTAATTTGGAGAAAGATTTACAGCAGGAGTTAGAGGATGTGCTAAAGTTAGAAGAGATTAAATGGTTCCAAAAATCCAAGGCCGATTGGATTGCTCAAGAGGATCGGAATACTCGTTACTACCATTTAAAAACTAACTCGATGAGGAAGAATAATAAGAGTCGAGCTCTTAAAGATGCTAATGGTGTTTGGGTGGACAAGAATGAAGACTTGAAAAGTCTGGTGTCTAGTTACTTTCAAATTTTGTTTCAGAATGAAGAAGGCGACCCTCCATCTTTAAACTCTGGTACTCACTTTCCTATTATTGACAACTCTATGTTAGGCCAAATGGGCAGGACTCCTAGTGACGAGGAAATTAGGGGGCGATTTATGATATGAGTCCCTTTAAAGCTCCTGGTTATGATGGGTTTTCTCCAATATTTTTCCAAAAAAATTGGAGTATTGTGGGTAATGTTGTTTGTAATTTTGTTAAGGACGCTTTTGAAGGTCATATGGACTTGGCAGAGGCTAACAAAACCTTGATTACTCTTATTCCTAAACGAAAGAATCCTGACAAAGTGGAGCATTTTCGTCCTATCTCCTTGTGTTTTGTTCATTAAAAATGCATCACTAAAATCATTGCCAAGAGGTTGAAGAGAATTATGAATGAACTTATATCTCCTTTTCAAGCAGGTTTTATTCCTGGTCGACATATTCAAGATAACATAATTATCGGTCAAGAGATTTTGCATACTATGAATAGAGCCCGGGGAAGGAAAGCCTTTATGGCTCTCAAAATTGATCTTGAAAAGGCCTATGACAGGGTTAATTAGAATTTTATGAAGGTCATTCTCCATGAAATTGGTTTAGAGGAGTCTTTTAGTAACCTTATTATGAAATGCATCTCCTCTACTTCCTATAATGTTTTGTGGAATGGAGGCTTGTCCGAATTCTTTACCCCTAATAGGGGCCTTCGCCAGGGGGACCCTATTTCCCCTTTTTTGTTTGTGCTATACATGGACAAGTTATCTCATGTCATTAATGATGTTGTGAATGCTAACTAATGGCAGCGTTTCCGCATAGGTAGAGATGGCCCTTCCATTACGCACCTCATGTTTGCAGACGATCTGCTTCTTTTTGGGGAGGCCACGGAAAAATAAATCTTGGCTATGATGTCTTGCCTTGATAAATTCTGTAGCGCCTCGGGGGCTAAAGTCAGTAGAGAGAAATCCTCTATATTTTTCACTAAGAAAGTGTCGGCCACAATGAGAATGAAAATTCAAGCTATCTCGTGTATGAAAATATCGATGGAAATTGGTAAATATCTTGGTTTTCCTCTTTCTAGAAATAGAAGACCATCAAAGCGGTTCTAGTATATAGTGGACAGAGTTAGAATCAAATTGGCTGCTTGGAAAGCCAACTGCCTCTTGGTGGTAGGACGCATCACTCTTGCTAAATTTGAGGTTAGCTCATGTCCTCTTTACCCGATGCAAGTCACTAGGATTCCTATGGCCATTTGCCATGAGGTCGAGAGGATTCAACGCAATTTCATTTGGAGCTCTGAGAATAGTAGGACTCCCCATCCTTTGCACTGGGAAATTATCACTCTGCCAAAGACTCATGGAGGTCTTGGTTTTAGAAGGTTACAGTCGATGAACATGGCCTTTGGAGCTAAATTGGTTTGGAATCTCCTTATAGGAACTCAAGGCCTATGGGCTAAAGTTTTGCAGAGTAAATATATGCTTAGAAGTGAGCAAAACCTTTTCAACTCTCAGATAGGAGACTCTAGCTCATGGCTTTTCATCTGTGATCAACATAATTTGGTAGAGAATGGGATTAAATGGCAAGTGAGAAATAGGAATATGGTTAGATTCTTTTATGATATTTGGTTAATCCTTGGGAAGACAATCAAAGATTTGTGCTTAAGAACTCTTTCTGTGGAAGAGGAAAGATCTACGGTTGCGGATTGGGTGATCAATGGTAGTTGGGACTTTCATCACCTCATTGGTCTGGTTAATAGAGAAGTTCTTTCCAGCCTAATCGCTACTCCTCCTAGACCTGAGGCATGGCATGATTTTATGGCTTGGGGTTATTCTGTTAATGGTAACTTTTCGGTAAAGAGTGCTTATTTCTCTATTGAAGCTAGCCCTCCAAGTATGTATTCTCCTGTTTACAAACAGATTTGGAAGTGGAAAGGGGTTGAGAGAATCAGAATCTTTCTATGGAAAACTTTTCACAACAGACTTCCAACTAATGCTTGGAGGAGCAGATGGTCGAGTATGTCATCTTTACTCCCTTTTTGCCACGAGGGTGAGGAGGACATCTTACATGTCCTTCGGGATTACCAATATGCTAAGGACTTAATGGTTGAAAGTTGTGCATCACTCGCAGTTACCTTCTTTCTTTTTATGTTCCCTTTGTGATTGGGTTGCTATGAATCTGAACAAAAGTTTGGGTACTGACTTCTTATCTAACTGGGATCTATTCTGGGGTGTTACGTTTTGGCAGTTATAGACATGGAGGAATAAGGACATTTTTTACACTAATTTTCTTAGACCTCCGGATCCTTTTAACACAATCATTGCTTCATGGAAATCCTACATCCACAGTGACGACATTTTGCAATTGCGTCATGATCCTTGTACGCATCTATCTAGGTGGTTACCACCTGAGAATGGGTGATTTAAAATTAATGTCGATGGTGCGGTTGCTAGAGCCTCCCTAAATGCTGGTTGCAGTGGTATTGTCAGGGACCGTTTGGGTTCTTGGGTTATGGGAATTGCTAATTCATTGGATCAATGTCAGGTCCACGTTGCCGAGGAATAGGCTATGGTTTTAAAAGAATAATTTTGGAATCGGATGCAAGATTATTGGTGGATAGGGTCAATACTGGTACCAACATAACTAATTCTGGTTTGCTTTTTGCAGATATTAGGAAGCTCATCGAGAGGGATTGGATTGCTATTATTCAGTACGTGCCGAGAGAGTAGAATTGTGTGGCTGATGCTTTTGCAAATGTGACTATTTCTTCCTTTAGAGTTTACTATTCCTGTCCACTCCACCTTCAAGAGTTATGCTCGAACGATCTTTTGAGTTCATACCCCAGTTTGTAGTTTTCTTTAGTGTTTCTTGAGCCTTTGTGCTCTTATTTGTATTATCAAAAAAAAATATTGAGTATGAAAATTTCAAAAATAATTCTTTTTCACCAATAAAGGTTATGTGTTATGACTCTCGAATGTTTCCTTAAAAGGTGCTCACTTATAGTGTTAGATATGGTTTTAAATATAATTACCTCCCGTATGAAAATAATTATACCCAGAAAAGCGACTTTTTTGTATTTCTATAAAACTATCGGTTCACTTTTTTAAATCTTGTTATTGAGTATCTGAACGCCCCTACCCATTGAAGCCACTTAAGGGGTTTGTGGTGTCCTAAAGCTTAATGGCCACAATGCCCCAAAGTGATGAACGAAACACACCCTTGCATACCATATCAAATATATATATATATATATATATATATATTTCACCATTACCACAAGAAGTAAAATCCTCTCGATTTAACATGTTTCATGATATAACTTTTTATCTAAAGCATTAATTTTTATAACTCAGTAATTTTAACTAACTATAAAATTTCCTAATTAATTAACTAAATTTTAACTAATGATTTTTATCGAGAATAATTTCATCAGAAATAACTAATTCTATTACTCTGTGTAAGTTCACAAGGGAGTATTATTCAACACCACAGCTTTGAGATCTTTGAAATCTCAACAGAAGAATCAAGTCTCTGTGTTTTTGTTGTTATTGGGCCTAATTTTATCGCAATTATAATTTAAATGGTCCAATTTACAGATCCCATGCTGAAAAGTCGTATACAATCACAAACTTGGGGGCAATGCAATCATCATACACAATTCGAAACTTGTACACTTCAGATTCTACCTCACAAATTCAAAGTTGAACAGAAGGAAAAACTAAAACGCATGTCTTCCCTAACTGATCTGCCCGTTCATGCTTTGGAGCCTGACTTCAAAGATTCATCCTGCAAGACGACCAACAATGAACACAATGTCCAAATTTCAAAATAAAACAAAAATAAAAATAGTAAGGAGACAAGCCTGTGCAAAGCAGAGTACTAAAGACTTCAGAGCAGTAATAAATGAAGATTAATTCAGAAATGTGTTATGAAATATACTGCTCATCAAGGGGTAGAGGACAGTCAATGGGAATGACATTGAACCCCATCTTCCTACCATATACACTCCATCTCAGTTGACTGATTTACAATAGCAACTCTATTTTGCCAACAGAGCATTTACTAATATCTTACCAACAAGCATTTCCTATGTTTAGAAGGAAGGAGGGAACTGCATGGGGTTCTTTTATTGGAGGTTACTGTGCAAAAATATCCATGAGCTTTTACCAAAAAAGAGTCCAGCATTATATATTTTTTAGAGGTACATAAATACTCGTGAGCATTAAAAATGGGAGCGGAAATGTTATTATCATTATATATAAGCTAACACCATTACACATGCATGTGTAAAAATAGCGTGCTTGTCCCACAACAAAAATTAACGGTGTTAAGTTATTTAATATTTCTGGCATTTTTGCTCCCATTTTGAATGTTTATAGGTATTTTTGAACCTCTAAAAGTATAAGGTGCCGGATATACTTTTAGTAAAATTTTATAGGTACTTTTGCACCTTAATCCTATTTTTTGAGCAAAACATGGGGTTCAAGAAATGGTGGATTTGGAAGTCAATGACACCCTGATGACTAGGAGATTCAAGATGTTGCAGAATTAGGTGACTTAACTGATAAGGTTGGCTATTAAGATACAGCTATATGGATGGTTCAGCCCATTCAACTGAGAATGTTAAACTCACTGGAGTAAAAACCAAGCAAGAGATTTTGGCTTCCTAGGCAGGATGTGGGATTACGGTATTAGCATTACCATTCAGATCAGACATGTCCAGTTCCATCTAGAGAAGGGTAAGAATAATAAGGATAGGATTCAGAGCAGACTAGCTTATGAAGGTATAGGTTAACTGGATGGCTACAAAACATTTAAGTAGGTTAATATTAGTGAATTCAGAAAACTGGAGTGGAGTGCTTTTTTACAGAACATGAGGGTAAGTCTAAACTGCCCCAAACATAAGGTATGAGCATGAACCAATTACCTTAACACATATATAAATATAATGGACATCCGGGTTTTTCCCAAGTTCTTGCTCCACTGAGCTTCCATCATCATTGAGTGGGACAGGATTAGTCAGCTCCCAAACTGGACCATTAGATGATTTCTCTTCTGATGCAAGTTTCTCTGCACATAGAACAATAGTGGGTTTTCAGGTTTAATGAATTTTTTTAACTTTGAAGGTCAACATTTGAGATGCATTCTATTTTAAAGGGTAGTAACTTATGAAATAAATATGAGAATTTGAATAGACTATAGTGGGCCTTGTGCATTGCACAAAACCCAAAATGGATTGCATTATTTATGACATAGAAATTACGTTTGTCCAACATTTGAATCTCCAAAATTCAAAAGGCAAACATAAACAACAAAAGTGAAATCCTGCTCAACTAAAAGCCTAGGGATAGTACATCTCAGTCATACAATAATAGGCGGATAAAACTCGGAGTAGCAAAAGAACACAGCATCAGATTTAAACCAACCTATCACATGAAGCTTTATATTCCATAAGCATGAATCTCTGAGCAAACGTAGGCGATGTAATGGAGCTCCATAAGTTACCTGCAGCATTTACAAGCAGTCAAGGCTGATCGCGAAGCAAAAAACATTTCATCTTCATGTTTGAAGTGAGTCAAGTTAATAATGGAGAGCTAAACACACATTAAAAAGTATGGCGTAATTACCAGGATGTAAACGCCTTTATCCTTGAGAACCCTATAGTGTGTCATCAACTGCTTCAATAATGGTGAAAAGATCAAGAATAAATTTATTCAATGTTTTAGTATACCTCCAAACCTCTTCAAGCATCATAGTGGCATTTTGTCTTGAATTGTTTCCACACTGCAAAAGTATACCATAAGCAACAAGTTTGCTCAAAATTTTAAGCCGTTCAACATGCAATACTCACCAGGAGAGAATCAAGAGTCCCTGAAACACAATGTTAAACAATATCAGCTTGTTGCTTACTGCCCAGTATTAAAGACCAAAAAGGGCAAAAAAAAGAAAGGGGGAACATACCCTTGTCAATTACAGCACCAAAGGAATCTGATTCAAATTCACTCATATTCCGGGCATCCATTTGCATATCTAACTAGTTGATAAAGAAGTTCAACCTCAACAAGCCAAGTCAGTGTTGGTTATTCATAAGAAAGTACACCCCATCCAATGACAAATTCCTATGAAACACTATAATATGTGCACAGGTATAAGCCCAGACTGGAGATAATACCCAAAATCGAATCAGGAAAAGATAAGGATACATTTCAACTGGGATCGATCACGATATTTGTTCTGCATAGCTTCAATCACCACAGAGGATATATCAATGTTGACAACATCCTGGTAACCATCGTCAACCATGCCTTGGCTAAATGCTGTAAATTAACAATGCAAACAAAATTATAATTTTGCGTTGGCAGCAGTTCGATCTATATGAAATAGAATCAACTTGACCATTTTCAAAGTGCAAACCAAATTGACAAGGTTACTTCCGCGTTCTTTGTCTTTCCTTTTGGTTTTGAAAACAAAGAAAGAAATTTTTCGCAGAGATGAACGTGCATTCTTCCACAACAGATCAACAACATAATTTAGAAAACCTTCATTCTACATTCAACTTTTTTAAGATATCTAACTGAAAGTTCTTGGAAGCAAGAAGTAAGTCTTCCACATCACAAAAGAGGCATTACGTAGATAACATCAGATCTGAGACTACCAAACAAACCTGAATTGCCGCAACCAACTACAAGGATCCGGCGATTGCGAGGGACATACAGATTTGTGATGGGAGCTAAGGTTTGATACTTTTGGTACCAATCAAAGGGACCGGGCTCGTTGGAATAGCGATTGTCCCAGTACCAGGTTTCACCGTATGCTTGAGTCGCCGTCGTCATTGTTGTCGTCATTGTTGATAGGATCTTGGAACTTGGAAGAAGGAGGAGCTTGTTCAGCATGAAACTAGGAAGGATCAAGGCCGAACTTCTTCAAACTCAGTTTCGTGGTTTTGCAATTATGATCTCTGGAACAACCATAATAACTGCTAAGCTAGCCGATTCCCGAAACTTCGATCTCGAACTCGGCCGTTTTGTTTTGTTCTGTTATTTGTTTTTTCAGCCGACCTGCTTTACTCTCTCTCTTTATTGGGCTCGAGCTTCTTGGGCTAAAATAAATTATTGGGATTCTACTCTCCTGAGGTCTCTTCCATGTAAAATTGGGCTTATGGTAAAGCCCAATTTTAAGCTCAGCCTACTTAAATATAAGGGTACTACTTTGGGTTGAATTTAAAGGAAGCAAATACCCATCGTCCGTGGGTTCAACTGACAAAGGTATTAGACACTCTCACCAAAGGGAGAAGGTTCGATACAGGGAAGGTTACTTTGTTATGGCTTCAGTCGCGTTTGGGGAGGCATTCTAGCTCCTGGGTGTTTAGGTAAAAGTTTGAGGGTAATTGACGGCTCGCCCTGCCTAACATTGGTATGACCTAAGAGGAAGGGAAATTTCGCCCTGCCCTTGACTTGTGGGTGAGCCCAACACCCTGCCTAAAATTTTTGTATAAAAAAAATAATAAAGGAAGCAAGCAATCCTCCTAACTGTTTAACTTAGGATCAAGTCATTATCACTAGACAAAGTATTAACTGCTACTTAGGTGTAATTCTATTTTCCCAGCCCTCATAAGAGTATACGTCCAAATCTCATAGTTCGAATATGACTTATCCCATCAACTGAACCTCCACCATGGGATAATTGCTGCCATACTTTGGCTAACAATAACGTGAAAACTAAAGTTTGATTTTTCATTAAAAAATATGCATATATTTATTATTTGACAATACTTCAAATATAATTGCATTAAGTAGAAAAGGGGGTATTCCTTTAGTAAAAAACAATTATAAAGTAAAAGATAAAACGTTCAATGACAGATAATGGATTTATTTGGAATGTGGTAGATAAGTACTTTTACATAAGCCAAAACAAATATAAGAATGAGATTATCTCGTTTTACAGAAAAATACTGTTGAATATACATTTGAGTTTTCTATAAATTTAGTCAAACGGGGCAATAAAAATGGTTAGTACGAAAGAATCCATGATGGGATGACCCATCATGATAGAAAATGACAGAGTGGTTAAGAAATGATAACGGAGTAGTGATTAAGAAAGAATTAAAGAACAAAGAATGGAAGCTTAAGTTGCAAATACCATAAGCTCCATAGTAAAGCGGTGGGTTCATCGGAGTCACTCGTTGAACAACCACCCTCTCTTACCTTTCTCTTTGATCATATTGAAATGAAAATGCACTTTTAATTTGTAAAATCATTAGTTTGGGTCTACGATAGACAAAGTGATAAAAATTTTGGAAAAGTATTTTTTTTTAACTTTTCTATGGTTGTCATGAATGCTATACCGAAAATAGCCTTCTCCTTCCCTCTTATATTTTTTTATTAAAAAATACAAATATTTTGGAGAAAATATACTTAATAATATATATTTTAAAATATATGTGTTTAATTAGTAATTAATTATATAAATAATGTAGTGGTCTTACAAATGCACATTTATTATTTATAGCTTTTAAAAAATAAAAACTAGATTTTATTCTTTACGCAATTACCACCTTAGGTTATGTCTTTTTTTTTTTTTTAATTTGCATATGAAAAAAGTGATTACAATAACAATCATCTAAACATTTTTTTATAAAAATTACCTTAATCAATTCAATTCGATTCAAAATCTATTATCTAAAATCAATTTTACCATTTTTAAAAAAACTATTATCCAAAAATTAATTCAAAACAGCCTCGCACTCATCTTCAACCTTAGACTTTGATTGTCTTGTTACTTGTTAACATTCTGTTACATCTTTATTTTTTCTTTGTGTTAGTATTTGACTTTTGGAAAGAGTCAATTTTATTAATTACAAAAAAAAAATATTACGCACACTAATTCCAAAGAAGAAAACAAATCAGAAGTTACAAATAGTTCGTACTTGGTAAAAGGTTTGTGAGTTCCAAAAACTTGATCTAAATCTAAAATCTTAATTATAAATATTAGAAATTTACTGCAAAAAATTTTAATATAGTTAAGCACGTAAGCTTTTGAGATTCACAAGCCACAAACTTAATTACAAAAGCATTCACAGACTACTGTTTTATTTATAAATCATTTTTATTATGTTTATATAAATCAAGAAAATCTTAAATTTTATTGACTTTATTAGTATTAGTGTTATAAAAGTATATTCATACAGTTTGAGACAATTCTTCTCATATACTTACATGCTAATCATATTTTAAAAAAAATCTTTCACCGCTAATCCAAATAGCCACATTCGGCTCGTTTGTAAAAGCGATAAAGAAGTACTTTTATGTAAGTCGAGACAAATATGTGAAGTAGATTATCTCGTTTTACAAAAAATACTGTTGAATGTACTTTTTGACTCTTAAAAAGCTTTGTCAAACGGAGTAATTAACTTTTTTACCTTAAAAAGTTAAACAACTTCAACTTTGTATAACCCATGAAAACACAATAAATGGAATAATAAATTAAGAATAAAATATTAATTTATATAAAAAATTTAATGAGATAATGGGTAGATAAAATAAAATTTCTTCTCCCTTGTAACTTATGAATAGCTGGAATAAAATTTTATCTAAAAACAAAAAGTGTTTATTGATTATTTATTTACTTTTAAAAAATTCATGATCCACGTGCGAATCTTTTTGCGTGAAATGTGATCTATTTTTATTGCCAGGTTCATTGCACGCGTTCGTCCCTAGACTGCTTGACGACTGGGACTCCTCACAGTCTCCGAGACTAAAATAGACTCTGTTGGATTAGCCTGTTTAAACAAACAAAAACCATTTATACGTTTACCGACGTAAAATTCTTCTCACATTTTGTAATATATGTCGATTCTCCCACGGACTATCAAACACACGGTCGGACGAAGTGCTGTTAACGTGTAGCTCGTCTTCTCGTGGCTGCTGAACATCTTCACTCCAAGAAGATCGAACCGTTGTCTCTCCGTTCTTGGTTATTCGTCGTTGCACATATTCTAAACCTATGGCATCTGATTCGAATGGACCTGGATCCGATAGCACCCTCAAGGCTATCTGTTACAAGCGTGGTTCTCTTCAGCTTCTTGATCAGGTCTCTTCCCCCTTTCTGCTCATTCAACTCCCTACCTTACATCTATCTATCTAATTTCGTGCTTTTCTTAACTATTTATGTATCTCTTGATTTCACTGTGTTAAGCTGCTCTTGGGAAATTGGAAACTAGAGGATGATGTGAATAAATGTGTTTCGCATGTTTGTTGAAGCTATTGGGCTTTAAGGGAGCTTAAAAAAAGCTTATCATTGAAATTATTTTGTTGGAAATAAATGGCTAGACGCTGTGATGCTTTGTATGAGAGAAACTCTGTTGGCCCGAGACCCTTTAGCAAGCTTTGGGTGTGAGTGGTTAGTGATTTTATTTTAAAACTTAAACTTTGAAATCGTACACAGAATCAAAGCACAAATTGGCTTATTTTGTCTTCAAAAACTTGGTAGAATGCAAAGGGGTAATCAATCATAATTTTTCAGAGCCGTGTTCTAGTATTTTGTCATGAAAGGGTTGTGTTTTGCTGCTGCTGCTTCAGCTTTCCTTTCGTTGCAACATCTACTTGGTCTTTTATTTGGTTTGTTTTACTTATTGCTGATAATTGTGATGCAGAGAAAGCTCCCTCTAGAAAGTACTTACTTGGACATTCAGAATTCAACAGATGGCTGGTAAATACTGTAGTTCTATTCAAACAGAGGAAATCTTTACATACCATGTCCCATACTTTGCTTTACATGAAAGTTCTTTTGTTGCTCTTGCAAAGGAATTCATCTTGAATTTTCTATTTGATCCTTGTTGGTCCAGTACAATAAGCAGTAATGAAATTCTTATTTTACATATATTCTCTTTGAATATATCTTAGCCAACCTGACTTGGTTCCTTACTTCGCTTCTCACAACAATATCCTATTATGTTGCCTATTCTTTACAATCAAACTGTCAGAGTAAACATACTTATGGTTTAGTTGAAATTATTTTTCTTCTCTGTTAGATATTGAAAGGTGTCATTTGGATTATGGTCTTAATTGTTTAAGTCAGTGGGTCCAAATATCTAAATGTTCATAACCTTTCCAGCAATGCCATAAAGGATATGGTGGTCCGTGGAGCACCTGCTATTGCTATCGCAGCAGCACTTTCTTTGGCTGTTGAAGTTTTCAATCTAGAGGCATTTAATGGGTCACCTGGTGACGCCGGTTCCTTCCTTGGACAGAAATTAGATTATCTTGTCTCAAGGTATTTCCAATCCTTTATATTGGATTGAGACAGTAATTTACTTGTTTCAGAAGTTAGGCTTTACAATTTTGAATTTATTTCCTTCGGAGAAAACTAACTAGCACTCAACATTTTAAAGCTAACACTCTCCTTGAGCAGTTGTAGATGTCAATATGGAATTTATTTCAAGCAGATGAGTCCTATCTGATTCGTTATTTCATTCTTTAGTCGGCCAACTGCAGTAAACCTTTCAGATGCTGCAATCAAACTCAAAGAAGTTATATCTAAAGCCGTTGTTTCTACGACAGTGGCCAAGAGTGTTTTTCAGGTAATTTTGTTCTCATAGTAATAAAGGAAGTCTGACAAATAAAGGAGGTTATATATTGTGCCTTTTTTCCCCACTTATTCTGGCCATGGCTATTGAATCCACAATTTGTGGGACAACTTTGCAGGAATATATAGAAGCTGCCGAGATTATGCTTGAGGATGATGTTGCCTCAAACAGAGCGATTGGATCTTATGGAGCCAGTATTATTCAACAACAGACAGGGAAAAGAAAGCTTTCTGTCTTGACCCATTGCAACACTGGGAGGTGCTTATTGCAATGCCTTCGCTTTATTAGTTATTACCATGATTAAGCCTTCCCTTTAGTAGTTATTACTTATTACCATGATTAAATCATGGAACTCTAGTTTTGTTGATTTGATCCACAAGATGAGGGCTTTTAACTTGCCTACAACTGTTTTGTGCTTGTTTCTCAGTCTTGCCACTGCTGGATATGGAACTGCTCTGGGTGTAATTCGTGCACTTCATAGTGAAGGGGTTTTAGAAAGGGCCTACTGCACAGAAACACGGCCATTCAATCAGGTGACTCCTTTAGTTTTTGTTACAAAATCAAATTAAATATTGAGTTTTGGTAAGAGACTAAGAGAAGGCGTGTCCACTAAGTTTATTGTTTGTATGTGCTTTACCCCCGCTGTGATCTGAATTAATTGCATGGCATGTAAACAGAACTGAACCGACATGATCAACTATCCTGTTTATAAATGGACCACTTTCAAAAGTCTCAATTTTTGACATAAATTTTTTGAGTGAGAGCTCCTGCTTTACTGAACTCTGCACTTTAGTTATCATTTAGTTTATCATTACAGAATACAGATAATTTAGATTTTTTTATTATGTTTTTTCAAGGATTGATGGCTATTGTGGAATCTGTCAAGTGAAGTGGTTTTGATGACACATTTCTAAATTTCTGTAATAATTAATATTTAGGCTTTTTTCTTCATTTATGATAGAAATCATGTCTCCATTAATTATATCGCATGGCTTGTACCAGTTAGTTAAATGGATTGAATTTTATGCAAGCTTAACGTATTTTCTAATTGCAGGGATCTAGGCTCACGGCCTATGAGTTGGTGCATGAGGGCATACCTGGAACTCTCATAGCAGATTCTGCAGCAGCTGCACTGATGAAAGCTGGACGAGTAGATGCTGTTGTTGTTGGGGCAGACCGTGTTGCATCGAATGGTACTTCAAAAGTCTTATGAAACTAATTAATCAATTCTTTTTCTAAAGTTGTAAATTATCATGTGATCGATCATTCTTATCTTTTTTGTTCTCTTTCAACTCTTGTTGCAGGTGACACAGCCAACAAAATTGGAACCTATAGTGTTGCCTTATGCGCCAAGTTTCATGATGTACCATTTTATGTGGCTGCCCCTTTGACATCCATTGATCTATCACTTTCTTCTGGACAAGAAATTGTCATCGAGGAGAGATCTCCCAAAGAATTGTTGAATGCACGTGGAGGACTTGGAGAGGCCGTTGCAGCCCCAGGAATTTCTGTTTGGAACCCCGCTTTTGATGTCACACCGGCTGATCTGATTTCCGGTATCATCACAGAGAAGGTGCCATTCACCCTCTCCTATGTTTTTGCAATTTTATGTGTATATATAATGTTGTCCATGAAATATATACCGCCACCCCTTAGTCTTTAGATTTATTCTTCCTCACAAACTAGAATTTGCAACATTCATGTTGATTTATCCCTCATGTTACTAGATTAAATGTATATTTTGGTCCAAGAAGGATTTGAGTACAGCAAATTATAAACTGAGGTATTGATTCACATAAAACATAAATTCAAAGCCGGAAAAATTAAGATACACTAGACTTGAACCAAACCTGTAATATTCATGATCAATGTAATATTCCTTTGTATAGTTATTACTTGGATTCTCTGAATTTATAACCAACATGTTATGAAGATATTTTAAATTTGTTACTGCCTTTATAAAAACATGTTGCTATAATGTCAGAAAGATTAGGTTATGCTTCTAAAGACCATAACATAAAAGGTATCACCTCACTGAGTTGTTAATATTACAAGTTACAGGTCCGTAGTTATCATTTTCCATGCATCAGTTATCATTTTACATGCATGACATGACCAAATTATATATTTTTAATACAACCACATTGACATAGTTTACGGTATTACCAAGACAAGTATGTTGGTGCCATTCCTTTTTCTCTTTCCTTCCATGGTTTCATTTCATTCTGATCTGACCACTTTACATTCTGTATCTGTAAGCAGGGTGTGATTACCAAGACAAGTGATGATACATTCGACATAAAAGCTTTCACACGGAAGACAGGTGAGGCCAACAGTTGAAGTAATTGTTGGTGGAGTTGATGATGGTGTGACATTACTTCTCTGCTCGAAAAGACGAGAGAGAATCATGAGGATAAGTTCATGAAAGCATGCTTGAAATTTATCGTCCTGAATTAGAGAGGTGAGATGATGGCCTCCAATAAGCAATGTATGAGTGTGAGCTAATAATATCAATACTTTTTAAATGTAAGAGCTAGTGTTGGAGTTTATTTTGTTTACAAAGTTTCAGTCTACTTTATCTCCTAAATTTACAATGGAAGAGCTAATGTTGGGGTTTTGATCAATACAATTAAAGACATATTGTGTATAGCTGTAGAATTGTTGCACCCATGGAAATAAGTTGCACTGCCTCGTAGATATGGATTCTCCAGTAACTTTGGCTAATAAATTTTATGATTGATAAATTTCATAATCATAAAATCTTTTGTTTTCCGTTTTTTCTATAAACTCGACGGGAAGTGAGAGTAGGTCATATTTTGTGGCATATTACAGTTATGAAAGCGTTTGTCAAAGTTTTACGTTAAACATGCACTCATTCTATCGATATATAAATCACTTTAATTTATAAAAGAATATAATTTACTTTAAATAATTTATAAAAATAAAAAATAATAATTAATTCATTAATTATATCTTTTTAGCTTTATCTATATTAAAAGGCTAAAAAGGGAGAAGAAAATACAATAAATTACATTTGAGTATTAATTACGTAGGTAAAATTAACAAATAATCTTTAATTAGCCTCTAATTGATTTATATTGTAAATTAAAGAATTCTTTTAATCATGACTTCTATTATGAACGTGAGAGAGAACAGTAAAAAATAATACTGATTCGTTCAAAAAAAGATAATACTGGTTAATTTTATGGCCTCATATTAATTAATTCGAATTTTTCATCTCGCCTTGTTTTTTATCTTCTAAAAATTTTCTTTCTTTCTTTCTTTGTTTTTTTCAATAATTTGATCGAGTAACGAACAGTTTTATGTTGTTTTGTTCCGCAGGTTGGGAATCCAATGGACAAGTGCCCTTTGCCATTAAAAAGTAACAGACATGAGAATAAGAAGAGGGTGTTATCTGGGAAGGAAGCATTGGTGAAGCTTTTAAGATGGCATTTTGGTTACCCTGATTTTAGAGGCAAGCAATTGGAGGCTATTCAAGCTGTACTTTCAGGTACATTGCTTCAACTTTGCATCCATGCAGCTATACTCTGTTTTGTTGCTTAAGAAACGTAGTAAATGAAAGAGTGCTAGAACAAAAACATTTCGAAGGGCTGACCTAGTATGCCATTCCAACTTATTTATATAATGATTGAGAAAAGAGAAGTGAAGGGTGGTTCAGTACACGTAATGGAAATGAATATAATGAAAAAAAAAGTGATTTTGATGATGCAAAATAATTTTCATATCCCAACTTTAAACAAATAGAATAAATACTGCGTAGTGAAAGATGAATCCATCTACCTTTTTACCGAATGAGTCTGCCTAACTATTTGTTTCAACAATTTAAATTACAAGTCGAAATGGATTTTTGT
Source organism: Vachellia pachyceras (assembly GCA_025593235.1). Lineage (NCBI taxonomy): Eukaryota > Viridiplantae > Streptophyta > Magnoliopsida > Fabales > Fabaceae > Vachellia > Vachellia pachyceras. The sequence continues at coordinate 2,357 of JANTPZ010093416.1, read as the reverse complement.
TCCCCCCCTCTCTAATTCTGGGTAAGATATAGCTATTATTGTTTTTGGGCGCAGGAAGATATTGTTTTTGTCTTATGCCAACAGGAGGTGTTTGTCCTTTAATAGGTGAATGATGTTTGTCTTCTCTGAAGCTTACATGATTGGCAGAGCTAAATGCTGCATGATTAATTTGATTGGTTATCTGTGATAGGAGACCAGCTGTTGATTCTCACTTTCGATCTGGTTTTAACTGACAGCTTTGATGGTAAGCATATACCATCTATCTCTAATGTGTTTTTTTTGATGCATTGAGTTTTTAAGGTGTGAATTCAGTTTTAGCTCATTGATTCTTTCTTTAAGTTAGGAAAACCAAGTGATGTCATTAAAGGACAAAGGAATTGCTGCTGAATTTATCTCCTCAACCCAAACAACTGACGCAAAAAAGAAAGTAGACTGTCAGGATGTTGATATTTCACTGCATATACATCAATATGAAGTATAGCCTTTGATATTAATGATTTCAATCTCTGTACTTGTAATTTTGGATTTTCATATTACGTAAAAGGTGACCAAACAAGATCACTCACCAAGAGTAGAGGAGAGGTCCAGGCTATCGTAGCCATTCGTTCTTGAAGTTACCAGGTTCTTGCTGCAATATTTCTGTCTAACACCAACTTTGATGCTTGTTGATATCGTGGGTCATTGTGTCTTTATTTAGTATTATTAGTTCAAAAGGTCCAAAATAGAAGGTCCATCAGTATGGATTCTGGTTGAGGCACGAGCTGGCGATGCTGGTTCCATTGAACTGTGACTGCTTCATGGTAAGCTGAAGGGCTTTGGAATAGTTAATAATGAAGTAATCAAAGCATTAGCTCATGGTTCACTAGATTGATTGTAGTTGAACATTAAACAAATATCTTAAAATTTATATGTTGAAAATGTCATATAATCAAATAATAACTATACACAGGTAAAGAAAATGTTATTCTTGTGTTTCACCAACCACTGAAATTTTTATTGTATTGCTGAGTAAAATCTTCGCTCAGGCTCTTGATCATCAATCGTGCCAATGGCGGCACCTTTGGTCACTGCATGATTCCTCTCGGGTTGAGAGGGGGTGATTTTTTTTTGTACCTGCAAACCTCTCTTTCCAATCAGATTGTCTATTAAGAGATTGTTTGCTTCCCATTGTGAAATATAAATTTGATTTTAAAACTTGGGTTTACCCCAAAATTTAGGTTTTGTTCAAGTACTCACATTTTTCAGAAAAGCTATTTTGGATACAAAACCTCGGTTTGAAAAAGTTATTTTTTTTCCAAATCACACCATCTCTCCTAATAAATTTTCTCTTTCATACTTTTTATTTCTTTCTATTTCTTCTTTCCTATATATTTTTTTGCCTCGAACTCTGTAAAAGCCAATAACTTTTCAAGCACAATCTTTTAAAATCTAGGTTTTATCTCAGAATTTATAAAAAATATTCTCTAAAACCTAAGTTTTACCATGGAATCCGTAAAAATTATTCTGAAAAAGACTTCCAAACAAGTCCTAAGAAGTTTAATAGATGATGCTAATTCATCGATAAATTAAAATTTGAATCTTCGTTATGAGAAGTGTTCACATTTAGTGTACGACATCATATTAAACTTAATTGTCTTCAGAAGTTGGATATTGGTGTTTAAAAAATTGCTTAAAATGTCACTAAGGCTAAATGGCTTAATATTTAATATTTTACAATATAATGAATTAAGGTTCAAATCTCTATTGAAAAAGATACTTATCAATCATGCACTTGACTCAAGTCATGTATCTATATTAAATACTTGGCTGTATATAATAAAAAAGGATAAATACAAACTGTGGAATTCAACAAATCACCTGTACTTTCTCATCTTTAAGCTGAAAAATCATCTTGTTCTTATATCTAAACTATTGCTAATTTTGTTAAAACAACTGTTGCTCACAGTAAATCACTTTTTTAATGTTCAAAATTATGAATGCGAAACCAAGTATAAAACTTGTTGATACCTTATTTTGATGATAACAAAATGATTTCAAGAATTGTAAAGCTTAAATTGTTGATGATTATGTGACTTTACTGAAATACTCGAGTTCTATCAAGTTTGTGTGAAAGTATTGAGGAATACTCGAGTTGTGTGTTTGAATACTCGAGTATCAAGGTTTTTTATACGTTTAAAATCAATACTTTCAAGCAACACTTGAGTTTTTGTTGAAAGTGTTGACAATACTCGAGTTCTTGATTTCAATACTCGAGTATTGGAGGCTGAAAATGCTTATGAAATCCAACACTTCAAGTGAAAACTCGAGTACTATGATAAAGTGTTGTAAACACTCGAGTGATCACTTTGAACACTCGA
>JANTPZ010093415.1:0-40013 GCA_025593235.1 Vachellia pachyceras | reverse complement strand
AACTCTGGGAGTTTGGTTCAGTGGTAGGGGCTGATCCAAGCTTAACCAAGGTCAGGGGTTCGAACCCTGCCTTGGGCATGCAGCAGCTTCCCAGGGCCAGCTGTCCCTCCCATCGAGGAGCCCGCACAAATCAGCGAGGGGATTAGTCACTGCTGCCGGCGGTGGATACCCTGGGTAATACCCTTACCTAAAAAAATATAAAAAGACAAAAGCTCTAAAGTGAAATGTTATCTCTTAAAATCAGATTGTATGGCGAAAAAAGTGGAGGAATCTATCTCTGGAATTTAAGATAAAATTTAAATAAATAATTTTAGCAGATTAAAGAGATTGATTAAGTTAGTTATTTATAATTAAAAAGAGTTAATTTTTTTGAAGTATTGTATGCCTGAAAAAGGCTATGGGCCAGGCAAAGATAAAGCCCATATGGAAACTCAAGCAACAAAGGAAGGCCCACAAGGAGTCTTACGGGTTAAAACATGGAAGTGACAGGTGAAACTTTCTCTACTAATCCGTTTGAGAACACAGTAGAGAAATACTTTTACGTAAATCGATGTAAATATATGAAGGAGATTATTTCGTTTTGCGAAAAACACTGTTGAACGTGCTTTTGGAGAGTAAATAAGCTTTTCCAAATAAACGCTCCGTTTTGTCTTTCTATCATTGGTGATCCAAATTTCTTTTCCAAATACTGCTTCATGAAAATTTGCTCTACCAAGTACCGTATTTCATCTTAACCGCTTTTAGATAGAAAACCCTTAATGTTTTCATTCAATGTGATATTTTGGGGAAGCATTGTAAATTTGAAAGATAAAGTAAGTTGAGATCTTATATTCATGATCAAATTTAATAATAACTAGCTATTATATTAAGGATTGGATGTAGCATAAATTTATTGAAATATATATTATTTTAAATAACAAATAATACACATTCTTTCAAATTTTGTATTTCTTATTTTCAATATTTTTGTATATCTTATTTTCAGTATTGATGAATTGATTCTTTTTATCTAAATTCTTTCAATTTCCACTTGTTTCATAAAGATTTAATTGTTTGAAAAGTGGGCATACTCTTGGAATTTTTTAACTATTATGATTTATTATGGGATTAGTTTTAGAGTAACATACAAAATGCTTCCAAAATTTATCCTGTTAAAAATATGACAAAAATTAAAAGTCTCATGAGGATAATTCGAGCCTGGTAAGTTAATTTGGTATTAACCTTGGGTTCTATTTAAGTATTTAATTTTTCTTTTCTTTGATTTTTTATGAGTTTAATTAAGTTTTTTGCTACTCTAATCAACACTTAATTTGAAAAACAATAGAATATTCAATTATTTTTTTATAACTATACTTTAAATGAAATAAAATTCTTTTGTGGGCAAGCAAAAATAACATTATTTTATTTTTCAAAATTTAAGGTATTTCATTTTAATATTTTAGCATAAAAATTATATAGAATTAATTAAACAATTCGTTTATTTCAACGAATCTCATTTATTATACAAACGTCGCTTTTCGACTAATAAAAGTATTATATACACATTTATCAATTAATTTCTTGTTGATTATATTCTAATAATGTGATTAAATATTTATTATAATTATTTTATTAAAAGAATATAACAATTTGGTGATAGGAAATGCAGTAAAACTGTTTTTTTTGTTATTGAATAAAATTATGTTATCATATGAAATTGAAATGTCCCTCAGGTATTTTGCATGAAGTTTCAGAATAAGACTTGTGATTTTTTTTTTTGTCAGAATAAGACTTGTGATTACCAAAATGGTTTTTTTGGGGGGGGGGGATTCACTTGATCTCTAGATGTGACTTTATTACAAGTAAGAAATTAAAAAGTATGAAATTATAGTGTAATACCAAAAGACCAAAGGGAAATTATGTTATTTTGATATTGTTAGTTTTTAAAATGCTTATTTGTTTTTGTAAATTCACACAAAAAAAAGAACTTGTAAATTTTTGTACAAGCTGATTTAAATTATGGAATTTACCTATTTGGAATTTGCATATATTCGGAAAGACATCACTAGCCCTAATTCCAAAAAATGGGATACTCTCCTTACAAATGTATTTGCATATCAAATATAGTGAATTGTAAGTTGAGTATAAGGATGCCTAGTGAAGTGTATAAAATTCACACAAGAAATTAAGATCCCTGATGTAACACTTCAAATTTTTAACAGAAAAGCTTAACAAAATTTCCCCATATATAGATAATGAGGATTAGCAATATCAATTCATTAAAATATATTATCAATCTAGCCATATGTAGATTCAATGTCTCTACAGTTGCCACCCTTAGATTGTGATCACTAGGAATTCTTTCATGTTCTGATGTCCATCACCTTAACCTCTTAACACTTATTTTTTAGAAAGCAATAAAGATCCACAGACTTTTCAGTTTTCTTATGAAAATTAAGAGGTTCCATGCGCGTGTGTGTGTATATATATAATTGAGATAAAATATGAATTAAGATATAAATAATATAAGAAACTATAAAATATTTTTTTAGTTATTTTACATTCATGATTATATGTATTGTTAATCATATATATCTATTTTAATAATAACATGTCTATTATTTCTATAAAAAAAACTATATGCCCTTTCTTTTTCCCAAGAAAAAACACCTCCTATTAAATGCAATCATGTTCAAGACAATACCTCCTATAAAATGAATAATAATGTTAATAGAAAAAATAACAATATTAGTAATATTTATTTATATATTATTATTTTATATCACTTATTTTAATAATAAGATAAATTTACACAACTGTAATTAAATAGCTTTTAGGAGGGATTTTCATATTATTTTTTTAAAATGAATATTCAACATTTTATACTTCTTTTAAGTTTTAATTTATTTTATTCTCTTTGACTAAGTAAAATTTAAACAATAACTAACTATAAATCTTAAAAATATGGATGTTATACCTGAAACTTCCAAATAATGGGATCCTCGCCTACTCATTTTCAAACCAAGTATAATGGATTACTACTTGAGTATAGGCTATTACTCAATTAAATATAGGAAATTCACACATATGCAAATTCAAATATGCCAATTAAGATCACTGTAACTTCCAAAAAATAAGACTCCCCTTAACAATGTATTTGTAGCCTTGGAGGTGAAGTATGATGAATTGCAACTTGAGTATTAGAAGTACCCATGCAAATCTAGGAAATTAACAGATATGTAAAATAAAGAAAGGGTAAATAAGTAAATCTATAATATTTTGAAATCCCAAATTGATGCATCCAGAAAACCCTAATTTGTTATATGTGTGTGTATGTTTTAATTGTATTTTTAAGGGATTTTTTCAATCTTTAATCAGTTGCAAAAAATCTCCCCAAAGTTTGAATATGCTTACTTGGGAAAGCAAATATGGGATTATTGCCTTCTGCAATATCCGAGAAATGTGTGTCCTTTTAGGTTTAAGCTCCACATGATTGGATCATTCCAAACATGTACCTCCCATATGTCACGGGGCCATTACTCCTCTGCAAAAGTTAGCTCATGGGGTGTGCAGCACGTCCGTTTATATAGCCCAACACCCTCCTGAGTCTCTCCGATGTGGGACTTTGACACATAGCAAGAATGTACCTCACATAATTGTTTGGAGCCAAGCAAAACACAAATGACTTTGGGCAAAAAAACCAAACACAAATGACTCAAATTGTACCACTTATCGTTTCCATTTTTAATTTTTTATTGGTCAAAATAGTGTTAGCTTTTTTTTTTTCAAGTACATACATCTTTTTATTGAAGACAATTATATCCAAGATATTATTAAACATTAAATGTAGACACATTTTACAGTAGGAATTTAAACATTGGTTCACCAAGTTGTAGAAGATTAAACTCAACTATGATTGCCAAACACTTGGTGATTGTTTAGAGTAACTTGTGGTTTTCACCTCTTTATTGAAAGACATTGATAAAATATTTTTCAAAGACAATTTCATAACCAAAATACCTCATATTCACATTAAAAAAATGATTTTTCAGAGGTCCGACATATGTTTAATTATGATACATTAGGCATACTAATTACCAGTACCAATAAGCGAATTCCTATCCCTAGGTATGTCGTATACTTTTTTCACTCTCATACTTTTTGGAAGGATATTTATTTTATACACTAAACTATAAGTTTAGTCCTTTAAGTTTATGTTAACTTTCGGTTTAGTCCTTTAAGTTTAAAAAACTATATTTTTAGTCATTTATTCTTAACGATATTAGCTTTACTTAACGGAACATGGTGACTCAACAAATTTAAATGGTGATTATATTATCAAATGTTGACAAGATATGGTTAAATTTTAAAATATAAAAATAAGTATATTAAATAATTAATATTTAATTATATTTGAACATAATTGAATTGCAGAATGGGGATTGAATTAGCATTTTGCGTTAAGTAAAAATAATAGTATTAACGTTAAAGGATTAAAAGTTGGTTGAGTTGGTAAATGGGCTTGCCCCGCAAAGATGAGGATGTGTATTCGATTCCCGGAAAGAACTCTCGTTAGGAGAGAGGCCAACCCTACCTATGTAGCTAGCACTTTGTATCCCTTGAGTTTGGATTAGTAGGTTACCAATAGACGCTGGATTATCGGGTGGTGTTTCACAAAAAAGGTGAACCTTTTAAATTTAAGAGACAAAACTGAAGTTTGATATAAACTTAGATGACTAAATGTATACTTTAGCTTACTTTATATTGTGATACTTTTTATTAGTGTTTTTTTAAATTCCTGTAGTAAAGAGTACTTTAAATTTTATAGTTCAAACATTTTTCTTGTATCAGGTCAAAAAAAAAACATTTCTCTTGTAACTTACTCTATATTTTTAACTTTGTTATTTAATATAAATCATTTTGCCTTTTCTGAAAAAATAGATTTAAGAAAAAAATGAGATACAGTCAAATCTCCAAAATCTATAATACCAACATTCTATCAGCATGGATTATTGCAACTACTTCACTTCATAATCAAACTCATAAAATGGCTTTGATCATTCCTACGCAACATGTTATCAAGAACATACAACAGGTTTTATCCTTTGCTTCTTTAGCTTCTCCATCATGATTATCCTCGTCAATCTCTAAGGTAAATACTATAATTTTAATTAACAAGGATGGTCCATTAAATATTGAGAAATTTACAATCAAGTTCCAAATAGAAGAATAAATGAACAAAAGGTCGTAAAGATTCACAAAAATACCATCAAGTCTCAAGAATAGCTGGTCCGGTTGTTATTAACAGCCCCATCATCTTTCATTAACAACCTTACCAGCTACTCATGAGACCTTATGGTAATTTTACGAATCTTTGGGACATGTTATTCATTAATTCTTATATTTGAAACTTGATTGTAAAAATTTCCCTTATATATTCCATTTAACATTTGATAATTGAATTACAAATAAGTAAAATCTATTTGGGTGAAAAAATTAATTTTTCCAAAAAAAATAATTGTTATCAGTTGTAGCCTTTCATCATATTCTCTCTATTTTTTATGTTATACAATTTTAAAGGCATAAACACAAATATGTCAGTACAATGATAGGTGGGCAACTTAGAGTTCACAAGTATCATAGTCTATTAATTATAATATACCACTCTGATGCTTCTCATAAGTTAATTTTTAGAAGAAATTTTTGATCTTAAATATAATTGCGGTTATTATTGACTGTTTTACAATTGTATAATAGAAAAAGATAACCTAGTGCAGGACTCTGTCTACGAAAAGCCCAACTCATTGGGCCTGGGTAAGGGCAGGCCGGCCATGCCTAATTTATGACATATGCTCGCAAAAAGGAGAGGGTTCGATACCGGAGAAGGTCACTTTGTTGTGGCTCCAGCCGTGACGCTTCGGGAGGCATCCTAGCTCCTGGGTGCTTAGGTAAACGCCTGAGGGTAATTGACGGTTCGCCCTACCCAACATTGGTATGACCTAAGAGGAAGAGAGATTTCGCCTTGCCCTTGACTTGTGGGTAAGCCCAACCCCCTACCTAAAATTTATGTAAAAAAAAAAAAAGAAAACTCTGATTAAGATTTTATAAATAATACTTCGTAGATAAAATGCATTTTATAATTCTACAACTTGAAACATCTGTGAAGAATGGATATAAACATTAGTAGTCCACATAACTCCACTTTAATTCCACTTGACACAATTGACTTGTTTGGGATAACATTCTGTAAGAAGTTGAGATAAAACCACTTCCACATATTTATTTGGTAGATCATAAATCGTGTCGGAATAATGGTTTCAATTGTTAATCTAAACATGCACAATATTCTTACTTTATAGCAAAAAAATAAATAGGATTAAATCATCCTCAAAGAGGAAAACACTTAATTTTTTTTATCAATTTAATATATATTTAATGATTTAATTAACAATCCTTAATGGTAGGTGATAATGAGTGGTGGTTGGGATAATTGTTTTGTTTAAAAAAAGATTTACAAGTTGTTGAATAATTGTGGATATATATTTGCCAAAATGACGTAGGGACACTAAATTTTAAGATTTTGGTCGTTGGTTATTTGAATTTAATTTTTCATTTTTCTAAAAGGGGGAAATATCCCCAAATCCAACAACCTTAAAATTCACTGCAAGCCTCTAGCTCTAGTTATTTGTAATGGAATGTTTTGAGTGGTCAAGGTTTTCTGTTTGATTGCTTTGGTTGTGATTCAAATTCCCTGCCGTTAGATTATACGAACGATGCAGATTGGCCCAATTGAGAAGCACTGGAGGCCAGCGCGAAGTAGGTGATATGCTTCACCTTCCTCGGGTGACTATCTCCCGCCAATTTTGTTCAATGCACCATATTCCCTCTCTGACCCAAAGACATCTTTTTGGTTCTTCCTCACTCACTTCTCAGTTCGTGCGCGATAAAAAATGGATAAATATTTAGCCCATTCCAAATCTGCCACCGAGAGTGCTTGCACCTTTCGAAGGCAAGTTTGTTCCGCTTATACTGGAGTATCTTACGTAGTCTAGTACACAATTGTTGTGAAATCTTTTTTTTTTGTTGAAAGGCGTATTTGGAAAAGGGAATCCATAGAAGTAAATGGAAGATACGATCCTAGTCATCGACATCAGATGCTTGATATGTTAACTAGTTCCTATTCTGAGGTGCGTCAAGCTTTGCCTAGGTTTTCTTTAATTAAATCTTATTTTATTTTTGGTTGAAATTGCTAATAGTTGAAGTTTAATCGTTTATGCTTAATTCTGTCAAGGTTGGGGCTTTTCCTCATTTGTATCATGTAAATGGAAATGGAGAGCCTTGCGAAACTCATGTATGTGTTATTCAGGTCATGAAGTTTCCTTCTGGCAAGTCTGCAAATTACTTTCTTTCACTTCCATGATTTATGTCTAGCTAATGTCTTAATCATGCTTTTTAGGTGAATCGACGTGTAAGTGAGGCAAATATGGATCGCAACCTGTCACTTAGGAAGTCAGTCTCCAATTCTTTTTTTGTCTCGTGAAATCCATTCTGATCAATGTGCAACGCGTATTCAATTGTTTAAATCATTGGTGTTGTCTGTAGTGATGATTTTCAATATTATACCTTAATTTTGTTTTCTAACAGGCAAGGCATCTCTGCGGTAGACTTTGACAATAAGGTAATATGTAGGCTAGTGGTTACCTCTGCAATCATGCAACCTTGGAATATAAACAAACAAAAAATGAATTGTTGATCGAGCCAGCGGTTGAATAGCATTGCAAATTTCTAGTAGACCTGTTAGATAATTGTTTGGCTAGATTTGAACAATCAACACTTTGCAGGTCAACTATTCTTCCATGAAAAGAATTTGATTTTTTTTTTTCAATGAATTTGTAAACCATGATGTAACTAGGTTTCATGGATAATCAATTTGAAGATTTCACTTGGTCGATCAAACCTCAAAGCCTACGGCACTAAATTGAAATGTTTGTGGATGTTGACAGGCTGAACATTTTTTGTGCACCATAATTTTTGCATAAATTGAATTATATTTCTTGCATCTGTAATTACAGATATGATTTTTAAGTGATTTTTTTTTTTTGCTTACTGCAAGGGAAAACACAGTCAATTTGATGAAATTCTTGCTGCTATTCTGTTATGTTTTTTTCTTCAATGTTAATACTTAAATGATCAATTCATACTATTTTGGGTCTGCATTGTAGGGAATATACTTGGTCTCTGTGACAAAATCAGGTTGCATAACAGTGCATGACTTTGAATCCCTATATTGCCGGATACATGAGTTAACCTGTAAGTTCTTCGGCATTATCCTGTTTTTTATAATTTTTAAAATGCTGCTCTGACTAAAAAATTTTAAGTACAAAGCAACAAAAATGTCCATGCTTTGTGAGCCAAATCCTTGATTTCATACATTCTAGGGCGTGATGACACAATTGTGCTGTAGTCATTATTATTCTCTCATTAATTTTCCTGGTAGGCTTGAAAGAAGATGAAAGCAAGCATGTAATGCATCTCTCACTAAACCGGCAACTTGATGTCGCAAGATGGAATCCACTTAACCAGGATGAGGTTTTGACTCGGTTAAAATTTATTCTTACTCAACATTGTACATTCAAGATTATGATTAAAGATAATTTACTGGAATTGTATCTACCACATATTATGGAAATTGCTTTGGATTTAACTTTTATTTTCCTTGCAGTGTTCTGACAAATAAGAACCACCCTTTGCTATATGAAGTTAATGTGTACATGGACTCTTTTGCATCTTGCTGTTTTAGGTTGTCTGTGCATCTCTAAAAAGCAATGAAGTACTCATATTTGATGTTGGTTATATCTCTTCTGAACCAGTTGAAGTAAATCTCTGCTCCAATATAATATTTAATCCTATTCTTTTCTCTTTGATGTTGCAGACAATGATTTCATTTTTTTTTCCCAATGTATATCATTCAGATATCAAAACATGTTTCTTCTGTCAATTCACAATCAAATTGGTCATATACTTTAGCATTTGCAGAGCACAATTATGATTTTTTGCTCTGAATTGTATCATGCAGGTGTTGAGAACAAGACAAACGGCCACATTACATGGATCTAGCATTCACAAAGGTCTATCCGATGTTGCCCTCATGCTAAATGACTCAAAGTGAGTTAGGCCTTAATTTAATGAAATTACTTTGTTTCATTAAGATGGTAGTAACTGCTTGTGCTGATGTACCTAATTAATTTGAGATACAATGCCTGCTGTTTTTAGTAGCGATAATGTCTAAACTTGTTGCATATGGGAAAATATTCTCAACATTTTTCTTGTTTTCATGCCAAACTTGATTTATTAATAAGTCTGTCATAACAACAGAAGGGATGATATCTACTTATTTGACTGATGATGGATGTTGCTTTCCGGTCCCTTAGTTTGATTGTTTTTATCCTTGCACAGTCATCCATAAAATTGTTTGGAAGCATTGTAGGATGATGTTTCATACACAGTGATCTCATTTTAGTACATGCACTTCAACAGAAAACAGTTTGCTTGAAATATCTGATTGTGGGTTTTTACATCTTTTTGAGAAACATGAGCTTCCGTTAGTCCTAAATCCTGATCCTTTATGACTTATCAGGTTATTTATTTATTTTTGACATTATACAAGAAAGCTTCAAGGCCTTTACTTCCAATTTGGGATGTTAATAAGCTATCTGTACTGACTATGAACCCCCACCTTGGGGGACAGAGAGGCTGACTGTACATTCTTAAAATATCTTCTGTCTTATAATTTTCCTTAGATCATCAAACAACTGTTTTTCCAAGTCAAGATTACCGATAGTAATAGAATCAATCAATCATATTTCTGACACTCCTGTTCTAAGCCTTGTTGGTTATTTTCTCCAGGATACTTGCTTCTGATACACATGGTGGGATCAATGTATGGGATAGACGAGTGAGAGCTCTCCCTTGTCTTGAGCTTGCATCTAGTTCCTCTGGTATGCTTAACAGCATCGAATTAAATGCAGACAATCAGGTTGAGTGTTCTATATAGATTCTCTAATGTCATAGAGTTTTTTTATGCTTTTCTCAACTTTGTGTGTTAATTTTAATGGTTTTAAAAGTTTCCCAATTGAGTTGAAATGGTTCTTGAAGCAGGAATGTGTATCTCAATGTGCAAAAGTTGTATATCACTTCTGAATTCCTGAGAATCTTGTTATTTTGAACATTACATGCCTTTCATATGGCCCAACAAAACTAATGCATAACCATGGCCTTACAAAACTCTAGTGGATGCAACACATGAGTTTGCAATTATGTTTGATTTCTTCAATTTTTGATGTCTTCAATTTTTTTTCCTGTACTTGTAGTACTGAAAAATTATTAACAAGAAGTATTTCCTTTTATTCCAGATAATTTTTGGTGCTGGGAAGCATGGTATAGTGTACGTGTGGGATATTCGGGGTGGAAGAGCATCTGCCACTTTCCAAAGTCACAAAGAGGTTGTAGCTGGGATTGGGTAACTGCATATTGCTAATTGATATTCATTATATCTAAGAAAGGAAAACCAGAAAGGAGTAAAGAAGCCAATGACTTTTTATTGGCTGAAGCAAAATAACATACAAGTTAAAACGCTTACTCATTTCTAAAGCCTGTGACTTTGTGATATAACCAACAGTATTGCTTGAAATTATATCTTTCAGATTTGAGAAAGAGAATACATCGTCCTATGCAAGTTAACAGCTTCTACTAATTTTGAACATTTCAAATTTAGTTTAATCATAAAGACTCATATGAAACATAAAATGAGTTCTTATATGGTGATCAAATTGGTCCATTGCAAGTCTTATAAGCTCGCTGGATCATTGCATATATTATAATACTGCCTTGCTGTTGCACATTTTTATTAGATATAATCTTGTGACATATCAAATTCTGTAGGACATAAAGTTATGCCTTCGTGGTATTATCAATATTATCCCTGTTCTATGTTTTTCAGCACACAATGCCTGCCCAATATGCTTTCATTACTGGGGTTAATTAAGCATTGATTTGTTTGCTAAATCAATTTCGAGATGTATTTTATAATATGTAGTTTTCTAATTTGATTTAACTTCCGTTTAGGCATGTCATCCACCAGTGACATCATTGAAATTAGCATCACTGATGGAGAAGATTGAACCTCTGAAGGTAATATTCTTTACGCTCATTTTTGTCATTTTGTAAATCAAAACTGGAGTAAAACTTCTTCCTCATTACTGTGTGAGGTTGATATATGTTTCTAATTTTAAAATTTGTATATAAATAGCTTTTATCTTTATTTCTGTAAGATAGGAACTCATTTAGGCTTAGTATCATGACCAAGTCATTTTGAAGTTTGAGCGAGGAAAGGTTCTGGCTTTTGGTCCAGAATGCTTGGCTTGAAAAAGATATCGATTTATTGTGGGGTCGTTTCCTGTGGTTGATATAAGATTCCTAGTTCCTAATCAAGGTTGGCATACTCAAAGAATTGGAATTGTAGGCTCCCCAGTTTGTTCTTCAGTATCATATTGGACTTATTAGAGCTCTCTCACAACCATACTTCACGACCCCCTTTAAGGCATCCTGCTAGTTTGCCCGAATATAAAAAAATTACTGTTACTCTAACTCTAGTTATTCGAATAACCTAAATGAAGAATCTCCAATACAAGATAAATTATAAACTACCTCCTAGGCAGACCCTACATCTAGTTGTAAAGTGAAAATAGATAATTAAACCCTAATTGAATAACTGAATTAATATACTCCTAAACACGTGACTACAAGCCTGCCATAACTGCTGCAACGTGCTTCACACGTAACTCCTCCCAATTCTTCTCTCACTACTTCTAGTGTTGTGCTGCCCTGAAATGCCACTCCTCCACTGCTTTCTCCTGTTCGAGGTCTTTCGTTACTCCAACTATCCATGTTGAACTCTACCAGTACACCCACTTGAAAATTCACCTCACCGTTGTGGCAGAACATAGGAAATTGACAATAGATGCTAGATTTTCCAATTGGATCTTGATAATACCGTGCTTCTCCAAGAGTTTGTTATATTGGTGCTAACAAACTTTTCACTGACCATGGACATTCATCCTAGATATTGAATCAACTTACAAAATTAAAAGTTGTGACAAGGACCATATGCTATGTAGGGATTAGAAGAATAGTAAATAAATGTCTTGGTTTATATCTTATCTGGGATTCTGGCATTCAGCAACATTGCTTTAATGTTTCATTCTCTCACTGACAAATCACAACTACATGCTAAATGAAGATCTCAATTTTCGTTCAACAGGGTTTAAGCTCCACCAGGTTATGAAATATAATAAGATGCTGGGATTGTACAACAAAACTGTTGATTTTGCATACTTATAATTCATGCTCAACCACAAACATTGTAATGCAGGCGCAATCACGCATTATTCCAATGGAGATACACTCTATCAGTCTTAATCCGTCTTGTCCATATCAGTTGGCATTCCATCTAGACGATGGCTGGTAAGCTAGGAAACTGGCATTTTTCCAAATTATGAAAAGAAAGAAAAAGAATAGAAACAAAAGTAATAATGGTTTTTGACCCAAAAAAAAAAAAAAGTAGTAATGGTAAACTAGGCAATAGTCATTTTTCTAATTTATGAATGACCATCAGAATCTTATATAAGCTATCTCTAAAATCTTATAGAATAGTTATAAATAAACTAACTATCAGTTATAACAGCCAATTATTCCTTCACATATTAATATAGCGCCTAATGCATTCTTAATGATGTACATATAACTTTGTTACTTTGAGTTTTATGAAGTAATTATTTTCCATTATTTCTGATTTTACTTAAATTTTCCTTAATAATTTGATGTAGGTCAGGCGTTTTGGATATCTATAATCTTAAAGTTACGCATATTCATTGCCCTCCGCCTGCTTGGTCGTAAGTTCATAGATTGTATGGCTCTATTGAAGTTCATCAAAAGGCCCTTCTATGAAATTTAATCATTTTGTATTTACTGTTAATTTCTTGTTAGATATGATTCTTACACTTCACCTCAGCTATCATATATAAGAAAGCCTTCATGGTTATCCACATGTTCGGTGAGGATTTCTTATGCACTTTTCTTTTTTTCACATATATTATTCCTTTCAATCTTTCTTCATAGTGCTAACATTTTCACCCTAGTTTTTCTTTTTGGGGTAATTACTATGAGATCCCAAGAAGAGAATTAATTACCCAAAAGTTCAATAACAACCAAAGAACATGCAATGACAAGCTCCTCACTCATCATTGGAACTTTTTAGTAATTTAGTCATTTCTTTGGGACGTCGTTCATTGTAGTTCCCACATAAGGCAGGACTGCATATCTCATTGTATGAACCTCATTTACCTTTTTAATCAAGGAAATGGACATTGAATGACCTTGGTAGAAAAACAATGACACTCAAGGACCCTCCATTCAAAAAACGACAGCTGTGGATCAAAATTCTTTACTGATTTTGAGAAAAGAAATTCTATGGACTGAAATACCCCTACTCAGTTGGAAACACAATATTTTAAAAACCAGTGGAACAGTTGTAAAAACTAGAAGCGAAGTTGTGTAAATAATTAATCTTCCATGATTTTCAACTGCATTGTTTATGATATGTGATAGAATTTCTAGATTTTACCACAAATATGAAAAAATGGGTTGAGTTTTGGGTATTTGCAACTGAGTTTTTGAATTTGACAACTAAGCTTCCAATTCTTACAAGTCATGGTGCTTCCAACTGAGCAGGGGCATTCTAGTTCATCACATTTAAAACTAAAATCAGTAAAAGATCTTGGTCCTTGAATTTCGTTTCTTAAACAGAGGATCTTGAGTGTCATTATATTCCTACAAATGTACTTTCTTGCCATTTTTCCTCTTATTTACTTCATTGACTTTTCACGCACCCCCCCCCCCAAAAAAAAAAACCCGCGGGTGGGTTCACGAAAACATGAAATAAACATTTATATGCTGGAACCAAGTGCAGATCTATGTAGTTGGGAAATCATCTGGATGCGGCATTGATCTTCTGGATTTCTATCCCAGTACCAGTTCATCATGCCATGTGGATTTCAGGTATGGCACTGCAACGTTGAGAAGATGCACAAATCAAGGAAATATTAAAATCATTGTAATATGTAAAAAAAAAAAATTTCTTTCTTTCCATTCTTACCCTCAATTATATGCCATGGAAAATGGTAGATTTTTTAAAGATCAAGGATGGGATAGGTAATGTAGATTTCCTTGGAACATGCATCGATTACACCTATAGAACTATGGGTTAGGACTTTTGTTTAGGGACCAAAAAAAGAGCTGAATATTGGGATTTACATTATAGGACGAAGGAAATATTTCATCTTAATCATTGTCGTGCTGTAAAATATGATTGAGATCACTTATGCATAGAGCAGATTTTTATCTTCGGTTTCTATTAATACCTATGAACATAAATTCATCTGTCAAAATTTAACACTTTCTCTGGTCTCTAAATGCAGGAAATAAAGTTTTCTGTGATCCTAAATGTAAAACGCCAGTCAATTTCATCCCCCCAAATTTATACATTTTGTCTAAGCTATTATTAATGATTGCTTATGTTAAAAGGGGTTTTCATCAATGTAGATAATGATTAAAAGGGAGAAAAACTAATGATTGCTTATGTTAAAAGGTGTTTTCATCAATGTAGATAATGATTAAAAGGGAGGAAAACTAACACATCTATTACTAATAACTAAGTGAACTAATTTCCATTAGTATCTGTAAGTCTGTTATCTAATTTATACATATAGAACCCAAGAAAGAAGCGGCATGTATTCTCCACGTCCTTCTTCCCCTTAACTTCTGGTTTAACTCTCTTTCAGGGAGGATGTTGAGGAAATGGTGGGGGTGAAGAACAGGAAAAATCAGAGGAGAGATGTTCCTTTATCTGAAAGAGGAGTAACTGCATGTACTGTTCATCCCCTAAATAATACCATCATAGCTGGCACACAGCTAACATCTTTGCTCATGATTTCCCAACAATATGAGTCATACAGAGGTGGGGATTAAACTCCATAATCACTCACTCATTCACACTTGTGTAATCTGTAGCTGCTCCATTGATGTCCCTCTTGCAAACGACTCATCAGTCTCTGAAAAAAGCTAGCTGTGCTTTGGAGCATTCATATCAAATATTTACGGTTAGCAAAAGTACACTTTAGCGCTTTTTTTTTAATGAGAACTGGATAACATTGCCCAAATTTGGTTTCCATACTCCCCTTGACTTCCAAAGCCTTGAGGAATGTTCATGTAGACTTCCTCGTTCAAATCTCCATGTAAAAAAACGTTATGCACATCCATATGTTTATGAACAGCAGCTATTTTGATTATCATGTGAACAGTCAACATTGTTATGATGGGAAAAGGTCTCATGATAATCTATGCCTTCTCTTTGGGTGTATCCTTTGGCTACCAATCTTGCTTTGTATTTATCTACTTCCCCAACAGATTTATATTTAATATTATACACCAAGTTACATCCTATCGCTTGTTTTCCTTAGGGTAAGGGGGCAATGTCCCATCTTTTGTTATTCCCTACTCTCTTGTGCTTTGATTTCCCGATTCATTGCTTCAACCCATTCATTATTTTGCACAGCTTCCTCATAACTCCTTGGTTCTGTAACAGTCTATATTGCTCAAAAAACACATGAGAATAAGATACATCTTCATAAGACATGTAATGGGCAATGGGATAGGAGCATTTAGTTTTGCAGCCTTTATTTTGGTCCAAACCAGTAAGGTTGCATATATAATCTTTGGCCCAAATAGAGGGCCGCTTAATTCTACTAGACCTAACAGGGGGCTGAAAAACGGGGGGTTTCATCCCTAACATGATTTTCATCAACAACATCAAGTGGTGTTTTCAAATCTGTGGATGGGTCTACGCTATTATTGGATGTATTAATGGAAGGAATAGGAATAATAGCATGTTGGTCATCAAAAAAGAACATCTGCTAAAGGAATTGCTTCCTGGTTAGTTGACATGCTATCTTTGAAAGGAAATTTATCTAACATATCTACTAACCAGCAAGCGTTTGCTCTTTAATATCCACTGTAAAGTGATTTTCCTGATATAAGATCTAATGATATATATAAATATTTCAAAATACACACACACAATCTAAAGTAACTTATTTAACTTTTTTAATCTTAAAAAAATCAATTGGATCTTATATTAAACACCACAGGTAGCATTAGATGTTAACACTCTGCAAAATAATTAAGGGGCATCAACATCCTTAACCCATGATCATTTGGTCCCTAATCAAGTACTTTTACAAGATTTCACATAATATAAAAACCATTTATGAATCATATATAATGCCCCCCACTTATTTCTTCGGTACAATTGAACATAGTGAATCCATCACTTGTTTGGTCTGGTTTACTCTTGAACCGAAGGTTTTATGAACTGGTATAAACGGGATTAAATCGGGATCTTTTAATAACTCGGAAAACCCACCGGGTTAAATAAGTTACGCCAGGTCATTTCTTTAAAAACATTGCATTCCGTGACCCATGGCGCCACCTTTTAGTCATACCAGTTGCTGCTTCTTTTTCTCGGAAAGGAAGGAATGATCCTGACATAGAATATGATGCTCCAAACTAGAGGGGGGGGGGGGGGGGGGGGGCTTGGATTCAATTAAGCATAAATCTCTCAGGCCTTTTTTTTTAGATAATAAAACCAAGAAGGCATTAATGGGCACATAGCTGATTCTTTGCTGTAGCTTGCAGGATTTTAGCAGAAGTTCGTTCTCAAAGCCTACATGCGATCTTGGCACATTCTACTGTTCGGATCATTGCCCGTATCAATATTAATTATATATAAATATATTCTATAAAACTAGAGACAGATAAATATAATATAAATATTTTTAGACCAAATATAATATTTTAATTTTATCGAAGGATTGTGAGAGATAAATATCCTTAATATTGTTGTATTGGATAAAGTGTACATTTAGATCTCTAAGTTTACATCACGTTTCAATTTGATCCTATAAGTTTAAAAAATATAGTTTTAATCCTTTTGCCTTAACATAGTTAATTTCATTTAACTGGAAATGATACCTTATCAAATTTCATTTTATAATTTCACAAATAAATTATCACAAAACATGGTTAAATTTTAAAATATAAAAATATTATATTTAATACTTAAAACTTAAGCATATTTTATCAATATTTAATTACATAATCACCGTTTACATTTGATGATCTATCATTCTCTGTTAAATAAAACTAATGGTGTTAGGATAAACAAAATAAAAATGTACCTTTAAACTTAAAGGATCAAACTAAAACTCGATGTGAATTTAAAAGATCAAATGTATACTTTAACCTTAGTATCATTGTTACAATTAAATTATTGTTGAAATATCATATATATATATATATAATTATTGGTAGTGATTATTAATTTTGTTATTATCAATTAAATTTATTATTTTAATATGATAGATCTAACTCCAAATAAATCCCAATCCAACCTACTAACTCTTACCATTGTTTCAACTGGTTTATTGTCTAATCCAATTTTTAGAACCTATTCTCTAGTTTTGCGCAAGATCAATGTAATAATTAGTTATCATTCAACAAATCAACGTAATACAACTCAACCTCAATAAATATTGACACAAAATAGTCCCACAAAATTGATATCTCATAAAAGAATAAAGAACTGTTTTACAAACTTTGTAGGACATAATTTTTAAGTTCTGCATAATCCCTTCACCAATACTCGAAGACTATGCTCAACTGTGAAAAAAAAATACATGTAAAATTACACTACCCATCTACGTGACAGGCAGAGACTGTAAGCATGACACTCTTGCTGCCCTCATCCAAACAAACTGGAGAGTGGAGACTGGCGACAGAAACCGATCTATGTGAGAAAAATAAGACAACAACACATGCATGCAAAAATGGCCACATTTACCCCTAAAAAAGGTCGACCCCAAAGTTCCCTGAATCAAACATTCTTTGATCTCAAAGGGAACTTCTGTGCCCAAAGCTTATGAGGACCTTTTTTTGGGGGTTTTAGACTTGTTTAGACCAGCATTTCAAATATAGAAGCTACCCTCAACTTCGGTGAAGCATTTTTCCCCCAAATGAATGGGGTAAGGCCAAGAATTGAGAAAAGAAAACCATGAACAAGAATGTACATCTGGATACTTAAGAGGCTGTCGCAGCTTGTGCCTTCTCTAGTTTTTCCTTTTCAATCTCTGCTCTCCTCTGCTCGGCATGCTGGGCAACGCCGTTGGCGAGAGCTTGATATTGCAACTCAAGCATTTGAGTTAGGTTTTGGAACCTCATTGGATCTGATGCTTGCATCGCTGCAGACAAATTTAGATTGACGGTGCATTTCAGGAATATGTAACAATCATATTGGATAAATTTCAGATTTGTGGTTTTCGTTAGCATACCTTTCATTGTATCAACAAAGAAGATAAAAGGATCCACCTCATCAATTGGGGACTGCAACTCTTCATCATCACTATAGTCATCATCCGAATCGTCATCGTACTCATCGCTGGGTCGAAATGCCCTTGCCTACAAGACAATGAATAGAACAGTATAAATATAAACTGTTGATTACGGATGTACAGCATTACATATGAAAGAAAATAAATATGCAATGAAAACCAAGAATCTCAATCTCAAAATGTGAAACACAGCTTACGTTACTTATGGCTTAGAAATATATATAAATGTCCTATAAACAATTCATATTGCTCATTCCCGTTCTCGTCAATTTGATTCTATGCAAACATAAATACATATGCATTTAGGTTCTTGAAAGGATCATATCTACAAACCTGTGCAGCCAATTTTCTAAGCTTTTCTATGTCAGCTTCATCACCATCCTCAGCATCATCTCCCATTTCCTTGTCAGAGCTACCATTACCGTCCTCATCATCATCAGTTTGAAAACCATCCATATCATCACCTTCAGCTTCTTCCTTTGCAGCTTCTGCATAGCAAGTACAAGAGGCTAAGAATTGCGTAACATAAATCAGGTTAAGCATCACAAACGAAACACAGACAGGCCAAATCAAAAACCTGCAACTTGATCCTTGTATGCCACTAGAAGATCAAGTGTGGCCCGGAACACCCGACCAAAGGCATCTCCTAGCAATTGATCAGCTGGCACTGCCAATACTGATGTCAAACCAAGACAGCAAACTTTCTTGTCATGTTCCCTGCAAAAATATTAGCATTGGGTGTAATGTTGTATCATACCACAAAGGAAAGCAGAGAAGAGAGTTCGTGAAAGAGAGGAAAGAAGTTGTGCATGCCTCTTAAAATTGGCACGAACACCACTCTTTTTCACTTGATGCAGCATTTGGAACCAATGATTAAATATTTCTGATGCAACACCCAACTTTTGCAAGATGCTTAGAGTTAATGCTGCATTATAGTAAAGTGCATCTGCAATCTACCAAAAAAAAAAAAATTGTCCTTAGAAGTCACCTCAACCTTTCTTTTCTCTAACAAATGATCATGAAAATCTTGGCATGCTTAGTGAAAAACTAGACTACTAAACTAGTAGTTATAAATCAAAAATAAGAAAGATCAGACAAATAATTCTGCTCATTTCTTTAACATCAAAAAAGTAATATTTACTAACCACTGCCCTGAAGGAGGTACACACTTATCAAATAAAAAAAAAGAAAGAACAAGGATTAGTCTGAAATAAATATTATGCCTATCCACTTTTTACAGACAACACCAGTAAATAACGGCAAATTTACACAAGTTCACAAGAATAAAATAAAGGCCTTGCCAATTGCAAGTCCAAAGCAGTGTAAATATGTGTAGCCTTTAACAAGCTCCAAAACTTTGGAGCTCTAGAGTGAATAGTAACATATAAATGACTCAGAAAAATCAAGCTAATTTAGAAAGCAAGATTTCTGATATTTTAAATATGATTTATAATAATCCCTTACCACTTGGATGAGAAGACATTTTAAATATGACTTCTCAGTTCGACGCAAACGCTCAACCGTTATTCTGAGATATGGCTCAACCCAATGATCCACCTGCCCTCTGCAATTTTGAAACACAACTTCAACAAGCTTTGGAGCTGGCTCAATATCGCTGTCCTCCATATTTTTATCTGCCATAAACTGCATTGTAAATACAAAGCACAGACGCATCAATAAGATGGAAACATTTACAATAGCTTTTCATAACAAGCTCAAGTCTAACAGGTAGTGACTTGAAATAATTTCAATGCGAAAGTAGCTCACAGATGAAATCATGTTCCATAGACTTTGTTGATAATCAGGCTCTTTGCAAGAAAGGAAATGTGCAGTTCCCCTCGAAATGTAGTTGTCCAAAGGAACGAGAAGATCTGCAGAAATTACAAATTACAATGTAAACACGTGAAGCAGATACAGAATTATACTTAAGGTTAAATCAAAATATGCATACTTAAATATTGAAGCACACTAATCCAGTCAAAAACCTTATTGTTAATGTTTTAGGGACTTAATGTCTAGACAGCAATGGCATACACAGTTTCTACCAAGTCTTTAAAACACTTAGACACCAGCGCATTACAGATAGAACCTTTACTAAAGCTAGAGCAAGTGGAGAAGGATGCCTAGAAGTTACAGAGAGTAACTCGCATTGAATACTCTCTCTTGTAGAATATGTGCTGGAACTGTTTCCAGCATGAATACACAGTGGGTATCTCACATGGAGTACTCAACTTCTCACTCCCATTCTGCGTCTTCTCACTTCCTCTAATTCATTCACAATTTTATCAAAACAAAAATAAAACACGTGGAATAAATCTGGATGTATAAAGGTGTAAAAAATTTTGGGAGGAGAGGGGGAAGGACACCAATGTAAAATTGCCAATTATAACGATCCATACTTTGGCATAGTAGATAGGCATTTTAGGATAGAACTTCCCATGTTTGACTGGGAATTTGTCATGTTCCTTTTTCTAATATTTAACTAGCCCATTTTATATGTATTGTTCCTATTATAGGAATGCTGAGTCTATCATCAAAATAACTAGAAGACACAAACTCAAGACTCCACTGTAAAAATCAAACAGTCCAACCAAGAACGTTCTGAACTAGATTCATAAGCATAGAAAACAAATTGAAATTAACTGCAACAGAAATGAAGCTAAGCATCATACTTGGAAAGAAATCGATGGCCCAATCTGCCAGTGCCTCCATCATCAACGGCCAAAGACTCCACATGTCCAATGATATTGTCGGAGAGAAAAAAGTCATGTATGATACTATTTCCAAAACTTCTTCAAAAACCTCTGTAGGTATGGGCAAACAACAAAAAGAAATGAATGTCAAACGAAGTAATCAAGTATTTGAGAACTCTGACCTTCCCCCAACCAGCAAACAATAAACAACCAATACGCACAGCCCACTTTAAATCCAAAGAGTTCAATGTGCAAATTAAACAAGTATGGCCTCTAGTATCACATTTTCTACCCCATGAAACATCACATTGATATATTAAAACACTAGGTTGTCTAATGTCCTAGAAATTCTATTTAAAATTGCGAAAAAAATGCAAAAACAATGAAAAGAGGTGGCACAAAAATGGAGAAATAAAACCGTTCGACCATGATTAAGGGTGAGGTACCTTGACCATCCGTTGTTAACATTCTCCGCATTATGGGAAGTAAAGTTGGCTCAACTTGAACAAAAAGGTGAGGAAGCCTGCTCACTGATTCAAGTATTGTGCTAATAGCACGCAAACAACCAACTGCTGCCAGAGCACCTGGATCATCAGCTTCATCATCAGCTTCAGCTGTGCGCATACACCTCCAAAATGCAGCTGCCTGTTGTCAAATAGATAGGTTCAACTTATTACACGGAGAAGACAGGTTCTCTAATGAACCAAAAGAAACTGTCAGATACAAATTGAATATTCAATTACCAAATTTTGGCATAGCCCAAGCGCATGAGGTGCCATCTCTTCCCCAAACTTGTCCACAATAGTCTCCAAAGTAAATACAAGATCCTCATTCTCAACCTCATTCATGAGTTTGAAAAATTCTACAAAAATTTTCGTTTACTTAATCATGTTCAATAAGCCAAATCTTAAATTTTAAGTATAAGCTAAGACTTCAAACATCAACATACCATCAAGGAGCTGAGGAAGAATAGGACGAATTTCATTCAAATCTGCACAAACACAATAGAAGAGAGTATGATCATATTAATGCAACAACAAAGCCTGATCCCACTAGGTGGGAATAATCAATATTAATCATAAAAATAATGATGCAAACAAGAACAAACAGACCCAAAAGTCAGAATATATATAAATCACCTTTACAAGCTTCAACAAATGAACGCAGAGCAAAAACAGAATCAACCCGCACAGGAAGTTCTGGATCTCTCATTCCAGACACAACACACTGCAATGCCTTTCGGAAATTGTTTTGATCAGAGAAGTTGACATGAGCATATTGTCCTGCAACCCACGCAGCCTGTTTTCACAAGCAAGTATTAAAAAACATGGTTTATTTAAAATCAACAGTGCTCTACATCCAAACATATCATCACATCATATAGCGAAGGTATGGTTAGATTGATCGGAGGAAAGTAAATGGACGAGAAAGGATTTAAGATGAATTGCATCATCTCTCACCAAAATGAAAAAATAAGGGGGCAAATGAATTTCAGTGGAGGAAAAGGGGAGATTGAAATCCAGTCTTGCAAAAGGATTGGATGAGGAAATGGCTAGAATATTAGTTCAATGGGTCCATCAACAGCCAGTTAAATTTCACAAATACCATTTGAGCTCATAGCTCACATCATCAACCAATATCATTAAGATTGAAGTGATATTAACCCAAAAGAGAGAGACAATACTTCCCTACTTTCTAAGATGAATAAGAAAACTATACTGATCCAATTATGACAAATTTAGTGACTTTGTCAGAGTGAATATGACAAACCAACAGCCCAACATATAGCTACTAATTTGCTCATTCTAATGCTTAGAGAACACTTGATCAAATAATGACACCAACGTAAGGATGCCCTTTTGCTAAAAAAGACATCATGCTCAATGGATAACTAGTCTTGAAATTTATCCCATTCCTGTGATCCTAGCCACACCACGCCAAAGAAAGAAGGAAATGAACAAAAAAATTTTGGGATTTTGGGGGGGGGGGGAGCAAAGAAAGTGAGATTTTCCAGTGGGGGGGATAGATGTGATACATACCTTTGCCCTAAGGTGGCCAACCGGACTGCTGAACTCAGGAAAGACATGTTGCACTAACATGCGCTCAAGTTCAGATCTGTATGGCTCAGTTTGCTTCAATTTATCACAAAGTGCCCCAATAGCAAGAAGAGCACCATCTTTCTGTCTGTAGGGCTTGTATTCTGCAGGAGCTTCATCATACCTAACACAACAGAAGTCTTAATATGACCCCCAATTCATGAAGCATCTATTCTAAAAAGTGAAAAAAAATTTTACCTTTTGAAAATCCCAACTATGAACTGAATAAACTTGTGAAGATTTTCTTTCCCACGTTTTCGAACTAACTCACTCACAAAATCCATTGAAGCAGTCCTTGGACTATACAAGTCTTCAATGACGTCTGAAATAAAGAATAAGAATATATAAGCACAGATACAACTACAACCTTCCTTAGATAGCAACATAATACCAACAAGACTTACCATAGCCTTTCCTTACATATTCATGCGGGTCTCCATCCCAAAGTTTCTGATCATTATCATTAAAGCACATGAGGGGAAACACTATCTCAAAAAGAAGAACATCCAGCCGAGGTTGAAGCAAAGAATACATGTTATTCTTTGAAATACTGCAAATATAAATTAAAAACAGAAGTTCAGACAAAATGAAAAAAACTCGAGAACACTGTATATGTTGACAAGTGAGCAACAAAAAATAAAAATTTGATAGAAGCAGTTCGCAAAAATTATTTGGGAACTGTCTACACAACTATCAAGAACAGTGGACGAGCAAAGTTAAGAGAGAAAAAGAGACCAAAGAAAAACTCAATTAGAGAGAAGTAAATGATACTGCAGAAAAATTCAACTATTCTGTATAAAAACTGTCAATCAACTTCCTTTATGCTGACACTACAGCTGCACAATGACATTCTATTATTTACTTTGGGTGCATTACAAAGTAACTATTTCCAAAGCCTACAAGACTTCACTAAACGATTAGGAGAGAGCTCTCCTCCAACTCTTAACCTAAAAAAATTGCCTATATCACTAATATATCTTTGTCAAGAACCGTTTCAGCTGATAAGTTTAAGCTTCTGCAGACATTGGATCAAAGCCACTTCGACTAATGGGTCAAGAGTTCAACAGTCTGCAAATCATATACCATCAAATTGAGTTCTAAGCATCTGACAGACGTCTAACAACCAGAATTCTAGTGAAATAAATGGTAGTAGGACATCCAAAAAAATACTAATTCTGAGACTTGATGCAGCTCTTCTAAAAAATGGAGAGTCACATTATTCCTAAACATAGGACCATTCATAAACCACCCCAACAAGCTCAATGTACAGCAAATGTGCTTCCCCACTGATCTATAAATTAAAATAAATCAAAAACTGGAGAAAACACGTATTTACTAAATGAGAGAAGTTATGCATTGGACATATGGTGTGAGTGCAACTGAAAGATACTGATAAAGAAATAAAATGATTGACAATTATTTTTTCAAAACAAGAGTACCAGACCCCACCTGTTGCTTAAATATTGAAGAATCAAGTTGATAACCCTGTCAGGTAAATAACCACCAACTCGAATGGCATTCAACAGAATTAAGTGGCACTCCAAAATCTTTCCCGCATAATGCTTTTGAAACATTTGAGCAAAGACTCTGTTTTCAGGATTCTGCAGCTTCAAGTCCCCAAAACTGTAAAATAAATGAAGACCCGTAAAATTTTCAATTCAATTAGTTAGGCAGCAAAGCCCATATTTCTCAAATAAATGATTCATACATCAAACATACCGAGTATACAGCCTGTTCAGAATATGAACTGTCCATTTCTTCACCTTCCACCAACCCCATGATTTTTTTAACTCAGGATCTACAGGCTGACCTTCCAAGGGGACAGGCCTCTCTAGTTCATTTAAAAATAGCACCATCCAAGCATTGAAGACATTGTGATCAAACAACTGCTTTGGAATCTCCAACTGAATAAATTAAAATAATGAAAACTTCAGGGGAATCTCTCCCTTAATTTGAATAATGCTGTACACATGGCATTTAATTACGTTGGTAGCTACAATAATCCTTAGCTACTCTAACCATCAAAATCATAAAATATTGTAATATAATATAATCTGCTTATAATCATCTCATCTAATCAAAACATAACAATAACAGAAACTAATAAAATAATGAATCTGAGATTGAAGAATGAATGGGACTTACCCTCCAACCAATAACAAACCCCAAATGTTAAAGTAACTTCCATAAGCTTAACTAGAAGAGCACGGTAAACAAAATTTCTAACAAACTAGTATAGAAAAATGGGTGAAAAAATCATAGGCTATACATAAACCTCAACAAATGCAGCATGTGTCCAATCAAGATACATAGTTTATACAATAAACTCTTCCTACAAGAGATATTCATAGGGAGGGGAAAGAGCGTACATATATGGAGGACCAGAAGATTTTACAGATGAGCTTGATCAATTCTGCTACTTCAAGTGATGGATTGGCAATGTGGGCAAGCCCGTTAAATATGCTGAGAAGGTGAGGAAATGTCTCCTCAACAATACGATGAACCGGTGTCCTCTCCTCATCTGATTTGAACCTGAGGATTGGGGGAAATAGCTTTTAGCAATATTTCTATTTGCAACCTTCATATAGACAGTATTGAAGCAGTCCTAGTGCTACACAAGATTTCATATACACTATTTGCAACTCTAAAATATTCCTCTTGAAAGGAAGGGTTATGTCAAACCCATTGCATATAACTAGCGCCAAGTAACAAGAAACAAGCGCCAAAGAGTGAATAGAGTTATGACTAGTCCTTTGATTATAAATTATATTTTATATTGTAAATAAATAGTTGTGTAAAATGAAATACAATCAAGGATAATAGCCCAATTTCTTTCAACTAAATATAATGTTTCATAATTCATAAAGACCAGAACAAACTTACTCATATTTTCTAGAAAGAATGCGCAAAACAAATAAGGCACCATAGACTTGTTGATCCTGTAAGTTATGCTTCACCCAATCAAGAAGATGTGGCCACTGCTCAGGATAATCAGAATGTATAATTGTTTTCAGGCACTCACCAAGTTGTACCCTATAAAAATGCAGTAAGGTAAGTTGTTAAAATAAAATTCAATGTACCACAGGATCCCCCTTCCCCACAGGGGCGGGGCAGGGGTGTTTGTGTGGAATCACAATTTAGATTCCTGTGGGACCAAAATAATATAATAGATAGATTAAATCACACAGGCTTGGCATGACCTGTCAAAAGCAATTAAATGAGATTGCGCTCACATTTTTTTTTTTTTTGAATCATGAAGTTTCAAAATGCATCGCAACCACAATTCAACAGCTGTACCTTAATAGGGGAGGAACTTGAGTTACAAACACAAGTATGTGATCCCTCACTACGTCTTTATCACTCTGTAAGATCTTCTGCTGGGACTCTACATCACCACAGAAAACAAAGATCAGCAAACAAGGGATTCAGTTTTCAACTCCCACCAATGATTAGGACATACCAGAATCATGGGGGGACCAATTTTTGGCAATGAAGTTTTTGAAATGAATGCTTGCAACTTGGCGCACGCCCATGTCACAGTTGTTGTCCACAATGATTTGCAACAGCCTCACGAGATGTTGAGGTGTATACTGAAACTGAAAAAGAATAAAACCATATACAATTCAGAAACCACGTTAAACCAATCCAAAATTGCATTCAAATCATTCAAGTAACACCAGAATCTTCAAGTTACACAGAAAGCAACACTACCGTGGAAGTGAATCGACAAGAGTAAATATTATTCAGAGTCGAGATATGAAGCAAAGCAACGAGCGTCAACATTCAGAATCAAGTCAAAACAAAACCACATTTCTAATCAACAAGTGAAATTCGAATTGCTCCTGAACCAAAGTAGAGGAATTCCGATAACAAAAGGACTTACCTGATCCAAGCTTTGCTCAGCTGCCTTGCGTTCATCGGGATTCTGACTAAGAGCAGCTTGGAGTATAACAGCTAGACTAGGAAGATCCATAATCAATCAAAATCCCAACTTTGAACAAATAATCAACCCTGTGATGGTATAAAGCGCAGAAAAAATTAAGAGATTAATCGGAAACCCTAACCCCCAATCGAGAATGAAAAATGAAGTGGGCCACGGGGTTTAGAGCAGTATGAGCAATGGAGATGAAACAGAGAACTTCCTGTCTGCGGGGAGAAATTGTCAGAGGCAAGGATGCTATTTAAAGTTTTAGGGTTTACGGGTTTTAACATTTAACCAAAGTAATTAAACAACCGATGACTGCCAGTTTGGGTTCAGGAACAGTAGTAATAATAATCAGCCTTGAAGAATGATAATTGAAGGATAGAACAAATGAGCTATTCTGACTTTTGATCCGTAGATCTCACAGGGGAAGATGACCTTTGACTCCGCTTAGAAATCAAGTTATTTATTTCTGTAAATCATAAATTATATTGAAAACGGAACTCATCAACTAATCTTACAACAGATACTTTATAAAAATATACTCCTTTAATCTTATTTATAAGGTAAAAAGATAAAGTTTTATTTAATTTTATTTATAAATCACCTCATTAAATTTTTCATATGAATATAATATTTTACCATTAATTTATTATGTGTTGGATTTGCTTTCATGTATTATAGTGGATATTAAATAAAAATAAAGTTAGAAAGTTGTTAAATTTTAAGGCATAATAAAATATAAAGTTTTTATTTATCTGTATAAAACGTATTGTAATTGACTTATAAATAAAATCAGAGAAATAAATGCCAATGAAACAAATTATTGTTATGAAATTAAGGACAAGGTGAGCAAAGATGAGAATTAGAGAATAAAAGAGATTTATTCTTATTTGTTACATTAAGTATAAAGTACGTAAAGGATTCATTCAATCTATAGCCATTACAATATTAAGTTAAATAAATTATATGATTAAAGGAGATACTATAGGGATACATGAGATCTTAGGGATTATGGGGAGATATAAACATGCACATAATATTCATAATACTTTCTAATAATTCATTATTTTATAGGGTGTAATTGTACTCAATATAAATCTTTAAAGACCTTATTTGAGCG
Organism: Vachellia pachyceras; assembly: GCA_025593235.1. Taxonomy (NCBI): domain Eukaryota; kingdom Viridiplantae; phylum Streptophyta; class Magnoliopsida; order Fabales; family Fabaceae; genus Vachellia; species Vachellia pachyceras. The sequence goes on along the minus strand of JANTPZ010093415.1, from coordinate 11,640 downwards.
TAAAAATACCAATTAAAGGTTAATTGTGTTGATAAGGGAATAAAAGAATTAATTGCTAATTTTTGAGGTATTTTATTACCCCTTGAATCTTCTAAGAGTGCATGAGATTTCATCATATTTGTTCCCAATATGCAGGACAATGAAGTTAAATAAAACGTTGTGTTTTAGCGGACCCAGGCAATAGGAATCTGATGCCAAACTAAATCATGACACTAAATGAGGAAAGATAACAAACTTGGAAACCAACTGGTGGCTATAACATCCATCATTCAGTTAGAAACCGACTAGAAAAAGGGGATCATCCTTTTACCTTTTATCCAGAGAGCTCATTCTTTTGTCCGTTGGACACTCATCTTCTTTCCTGGCGACACATCACCCCAAGCTGCAGAGATCTTTGTAGCTACATCCAACTTCCCTCGTTCAGCTCATCACTGTGAGAGGCGATCACTTCTTTCCTTCAAATCCTCATCGCTTGATGCTTACTTCTCCATTCCATTCACTGAGATATCAGATCACACAACTCCCGTTCACATTTGTTTTCGTCACCCTGAGTTTTATTTCTGTCCAGTTCATCACATCCACTAACTACTGCCTGCTTCTGCTTTGTTCTTATCTCAAATCTTTCGCCTCGAGAGTGTTTGGCCGCTCGTGGAGTCAAGATCAACATCACCTTGCTGTTATGATCAGTGAGATATCGGCAACTCACACATACAGTTCCATCTAAATCCATCTCATCTGGTTCTAGTTCCTGATCTCACAGCAAATCAACCTTACTGCTTTTCCGTTCACTTTTCTCTGATAGCGTTGCTGTAGATCTATCTCATCTACGCTGCTGCTGCTGCTGAAGCCTCCATGTCCAGCTGATTCTTCCTTTGCTTTCATAGGAGCTATGCCGAGTCTGAGCTTCATATATACAAGGAGTGTATCAATTTTTCATACTCTACTCTTCAATTCCATTTGTTGATTTGTGATAGCAAGACAAAATACCTAAAAGTGTAGAGTAGTTTCATTCTTTCTTTTATTCACGGTCAGAACATTTGGTTGGATTTAATGATATTAGTTCGGAGATTTGCTTCTTGATTGAGATTAGCATTAGTCAGTTCATGTAGTTGATTAACTTTTGCATCTGATTGTTGTGAATTAAATCCGAGTGGTATTGATCAATAGTGCTCTTGGAAGTGGCTGAACTGTATTTCTACAAATCCATTTCATATCTAAGTTGATTGTGAAAATAGGAATGTATGGAGGATGAATCCGTAATGTTTGAATGGAAAGGCAATGAGGGCAAAGTCATAATTCTTGGGAAGCAAATTAATGAGATACAAATTCACTAGCATATTCCGGTTTATTGAATTCCATTTTAAGAAGATAAGAAAATCAAAAGAAACTCAACAATAGTTTAGATCATGTTTCTAATATAGACTAAAGTGACAGAACCATTTTCCCTTCAGTTTGTTGAATTAAATTGCTAACTAATCACTTAGAGACACTAATGCCCTGTTTGGTACGCGGAATTGGTTTTGATGGAATTGGAAATGGAAATGGAACTGGAAGTGAAAGTGAGATTAAATGTTTGTTTGGTACGCTGGAAGTAGTGAGGTATATTTTAATTTAATATTTATATTTATAGTGTGAAAAGATAAATATACCCTTCACCTGAAAAAAATTTGCCCTCCTCCACAACAGCTCCCCGACCACCACAACTGCATCTCCCTCACTCTTCTTCCCCCACCCTTTGAGTCAACTATTGTAATCGGAGTAACGCCGATCTCTTCAATTCGTTGTTTACCAGTGTACTTACTGAAGCAACGCCGACGATATCTTCACTGTGTCTACAAGGGTTCATTTTTCCGCTCAAGTTCGGAGCTTTCTGAGGACCCAATGAGCTTGTCTCTTCTGCAAGGCTATTATTCAGCTGAAGAAGAAGAAGAAGAAAAAGAAACCGTCGGTAATGGGACCAACCACCAAAATTCCTCGGACGACGACACCGACGAAAGAGACAGCGACGGTGGTGAAGCCTCCGTAGCTGCTCACCCTTCACTTCGCGACAGATCTATGTTCGACCTTCCACAACCTTCAGCTGCTCCAAGACTTCCTTCTGCATTTGACGCCTTCTCCGAAGTAATTTCGCGACAGATCTATGTTTCTGTTCTTGTTTTTGTTCTTGTGTTGATTTTCTCGATGGTTGTATGTCATCACTTGTTCGACAATGGAGCTTGTGAAGGAGCGGTTGTAGAAGAAGTGAGAACAGTAACAACACAGAAGCTGCGTCATCGTCATCGCTATTGCCGCTGTCATCGTCATCGTCATCGCCATCGCCTTCTTTTCATTTCCATGATTTCATTTCACCGTCGCCATTGTCGTGGTTGCCACCGCCGCTTCACCGGAGAAGAAGAGTTCATCACGAGTGCTGAGAAGGGCACAATGGTCTGAAAACTTGGTTCCATGGAACTGATCCCAGTTCCATGGGGGGAGGGATGGAAGTGAGTTCCAAGAATTGGGTTGGAACTAGAATTAGCTTCTCACATACAAAACAAACTTATCCATGGAATTGATCCCAGTTCTCACCTCAATTCCACTTCCAACCTGTCATTTCCATGGTACCAAACGGCACCTAAAGCTCCTTTGAGATCGACCTTAGGATTGTGCCACTAGCTATATAATCTTGAGTATTAAATTTGGCTTTCAAACGACAGAGATCAAATTTTTGGAGCCGTTGCCGGGGAGCTTTATCTCTTTAGTTTTTAGTTAGTAGTTCTTTCCTAGATACTAGTTATTTCTTTATAACACAAAAAAAAAAAAAATTCATTGGTCTGATGCTGTTTCCTTTCTTTTACAAATTTAGGATAGGAAAATTTCCCTTTTATCGTCCCTACTATTTCTTAGGATTGGGTAGCTCCAGTTCTACAATCGTCATTGTGTAGCTTCACAATTTCACCCTATCCTATATTCTAATTGCATAAGCTGAGGATTAAATTTACACATTCTGCCTCATTGATGTCTTCATTGTGCTAATTTGTCTTAAGTGGGACTAGAACATAACTGAATTTTTAGTTTGCTTCTGTTTGGGCTATGATCTGAACACTTTGTGGCCTGCTTCGTTACATCAATCCTTGAGCGACTTTGTGACATCTCATGGCACTATCTGAGTAGCACTTTTGCTGCATAGTATTTGTTTTTTTGGTCTTTTTCCTTCTTGTCTCTTTGATTTTTGGTTAGTAGTTATTTTACATTTTTTTAGGATAGGAATTTTTTTTTCTTTCTCCTATAATTTTCGTTTTTTTAGGAATAGTGTATAAAAAAAGAGGAAATCATTGAATTCATCTTTGCTTTTTTTTTTTTTGCAATTGCAGTAGCATTTTCATTAGCTAGGTTCTGAGAATAATTGTTGTCACCACTTACTATACTACACTGTTCAATTCTATCAACAAGCTGGTAAATTGAGGCTGTTTGGTGTTGTTGATCATTGCTGGGGCTATTATGCTTGATTGGGCTGCTGTTTGGGTCAAAAAAAATGTTGAGCGATATTGAACTAATTTTGATTGCTCCCATTTCAATTATCTTGTTTTCTTTGAGATTAGATAGATCTTTATTTTGCTTCTATCACTTTGTTGAAAATGGATGCTGAAATTTGTGGTGCAGCCTTGTTGTAGCATTGTTCTTCTTGTGGATGCTTGGAATCATTATTATAACATTGCTATCTCTTTGCATCCCATGCACTCACCGATCATTTGGACTACTCTTGAACTCTAACATCAGTGCATACTTCATGCTTGAAGCTAGAATTTCATATGCACATTTTCGAGCACCTTCACACCTCTATTTCTCTTACTGCTAAACCTTCTTTGAAAGTGTAGCAGCTGCTCTAACATTAAATTGCTTTTGAAGAAGAAAACAAGCTTTTAAATTGAACTTCTTGTGCTTGTCTCACATCTTGAATACAGCAACGAACTGTGTGGTTTTAGGGAATTGCAAATTGATTATTGAATTTGTGAACAACCCTCTGTTGTTGGAGCTAGGAGTTATTTGTTGGTCTGAACCAAAAAAAAAATTTACAAAAACGAGAGTGGTTTACATTGCTATGAAATTACAAAAATGCTTTCTCTACAATTTTTTTTCTTTTCTCATGTTAGTTCAATTTTCTCTCTCTCTTTATCCTTGAAGTTACTGTGCTGTATGTGATTTGAGTCAGTGTTGCATTTCTGCATCTTGCACATTCACTGGTCATAGTGATTATTTTTAAACTCTAATGTGCATGTACATTTCATGGCTTGGAATTGGACAATGGAAGTTATAATCCAAATCCTTGCATGTCTTATAATTTTCCTAATCATAATATGAATTGCAGGAATTCTCTTCCAATATCTCAAGAACTTGATGAACCACAGTGTCGATACTGTAACTCATATTGGCATGATGAATGGGGTTGCCCTCAAAAGCCACAAGAGGCTAATGATTCACCTTCGGAATTTCCTTGTTGTTACTGCAAGTCACCTTTTCACATGGGAAGAAATTGCTCTCATAATGATAATATAAGGAAAGCTTATGATAATTTGGACAAGCAACGCAAGGAATTGCTTCTTGAAGCACAAATGTTTGGGAGTTCCAGGGTATTAGAAGAAGAAATTGAAAAACTTGTTAGTTCCATGAACATGGTACTAAATGGTATGATATGGAAGAATTTTAAGCGTGGAGAAGAAACTACACAACCTCTGGATAAAGAGCAAGTAAATATTGCCACAGTCACTGTACCTGAAAGTGAGACACCCTTTCAACCCTTCATAGATACTTTAGATCAACAACTGAACCCTTCTACAGTAAGCCCATGTCGAGATGTTGAATCTTTGGAGATGGAGCATATTGATAGGATAAGAGAAGTAGTTAGTGCTAATGCAAATTCTAAAGTTATAATATCTATTGAAGATGACTGCTGCTGGTCACATCAAGAAGGGCTCATTTCAAACTTAATTGAAGTCCATGGTACTAATATAGTGGCTGAAAATGCAAAAAATAAACAAGAAGGGAGCACAAATGACAATGAGATGATTAATATTGCTGCAAATCATTTTGGAATTGATCAATCTTCATTACTACATCAAATTGATGAATCGGATGAGCTAAATGAAGAAAATCAGAGTTGCAGCCTAGAATCCTTTTCCCTGAAACACTGTGAAGGTTTAAATAGAAAATATGAGCCTGATTTGCATTCTGGAAGTGCATTACTTGATGTGGCTGAGAGTCATTTGCTGCAGAAGAAAAGAAATAGTGCATATTACAAGGCAAATACACAAGTAGCTCTTCACAAATTACAAAAAATAGAGGAGGATAAAAAGTGCAAGATACTTTTTCCACTTAGTTCTCATGCAAGAAGGGACAAGTTCAAAACATCCAGAAGAGCTCCATATTGCCAAGTCCGAGAGGCACCATCTAAATGGCTTTAATGAAGAGCAAAATTCCAAATCTGAAGCTCTTCAATCTGAAATGAATTTGTGGTTTCTTGAGCTTCAAAAGCTCATTGCTTTCTCTGATTTGAAAATTTCTTTAATGGGTTTTAAGAATATTGCTTGCTTATATGTGAACCCTCTTTATACACTCAAAGATTCTCATTTGAACAACTTGCACATGGCTATGAACTCTTGAAAGAAACTTTTTCATGTGATCCACCACCCAATGTTGGAGGACTGAAAATTAATGTTCCTGAAATATGTGATTTTTACTGTAAGTCAGTTAGGATTGTTGATGACTCTAGGATTGAGATTTATTATAATTTTATTTGGGGTCATCAATATATTCATGACTGTATTCATGAGATTCTCTCATATGACTTACCACCAGACTTAAAATTCCATGAACCAGATCACTTAGACACTTGCAAAGAGAATACACAAACTTTGATTTTGTTTGTTGCATATGCTCATGATTCTTATCATTCCATTATATCTTGTTGCTTACCACAAGGTATAAGTTCCATTGAGCAGCAACAATTTTCACATTCTTTTCTTGGTGAAAGTGACTACATTGTGGATTGTCTTGGCTGTTATAGCAAATCTAACTTTGTGATCTTTTTGAAGGACACATATATTGTGGGATTGTTGCCTATTGAACTGGAACCACCACCATTGAAGGAGTACCACCAAGAAAAGATCCTGTGCTAAAAAATTTTCAATTTCTCACCTAGGACGAGAATTTCTGTTTCAAGAGCTTGAAAAGTTTTCATCTACATGGTTGTCCCTTTCCTCTCCTTACTTGATTGACCTACTTGTGATATTGTAATTTGCATTTCATTGCTTACTACAAGTGTGGGGGAAAGGTTTAATTCATTAGGATAGGACATGATTCGGTTGTCGTTTCTGTGATTCTTTTGGCTGTTTTAATAGCATTGCTGCTTTATCCCTGTTGCACATTAAGAGCCTACATGTTCCCTGTTTTCTTCAACTTGCATTGAGGACAATGCAAAGAATGAGTGTGGGGGGAGTAATGTGAGGATATATTGTTTTCTATTCTCTAGTTTCTGACTATTTTGGTCTCTGTTTGATTTTTTTAAAAAAAAAATTTTGCATTATTTTTTATGGATCTTTGCTGTCAATTGCACCTTGATATCATCATTTTGAATACTTGGCTGGTGTGGAATTAGACTGAGTCTCTAATGCATTTCTTTGAACTTAACACTAAGTCTAAGCAAGTCCATGCTTGAATCTTCATGCAATTAATTTTGGTGAGTAAAGATGAAGTGAGTAAGCTAGTCGTGAGGAATTTGAGCCTGAATTTGTTCTTAAACAGTGTGTCATGTCATCAAGTTTAGCAACTTTCTAGAACTTGTCTCAATCCTTAATTCAAAACCACATTAGCTCTTGGAATTGTGAATATGATAAGGGCATTTCTTTCAAAACCCTTTTGACCAAACATCACCCATACATCTTAAATCCCTTTGCTTTACCCCTTGAACCCTTCATTCATTCCTTAAAATTCCAACCTTGATTAATTAACACTGCATGTTTGACTACTAAGAAAGCTTTAAATACTTTAAGCTACCAATTCTTGTTTGATACCTTGTTTCATAACTTGATCCTTAAGGAGAAAATACATTGGAAAAAAAGCCCTCTTGAAAGGATCTTGAGCCTTATATTCTTTTTTTCCTTATGTGATTTCACCTAGTTTTGGCTAACCTCTAGAACTTGTTTAGATTCTTTTTCAAAACTACGTTAATAACTTGATTTGTGAGGATGATAGGGGCATTCATTTCTAAACCCTTTACCTAAACACAAACCACTTTATATTAACCTTTGCCAACCCCTTTGAGCCTTCACTTTCATTTCATTTATTTCTTCTAGTAAGTGTTATAGATGAGTCGTATTTGGTCTTTCAGTTAAGAAGTATATCATTGATATATTTTTGCCTTCTTGGGTTTGGACGTAAAAAACAAAGAAAGAAAAAAGCAAAAAAATGAAAAAAAAAAGAAAGTGAAAAAATAAAATAAGTTGCAATAAAAAAAATTGAAATAAGGCATCCTTTGGTGGTTAAAGAGCAAAAGAGTCATGTTTAGAAAATTTAAAATATGCACATTTGGTGTTCTTTCATGATTATGCTTTAACTCACTTTAATTTACCTATTCACTACTCATGTATTTCACTTGTCATTTCATTCCATTCATTTGGCCTTACCTTCCAACATTACAACCCTTCAAGTCCCCTTGATCATAAGTCCAAGATATGTTAGTAATGGAGATATTAGAATCTTTACAAGCTTATGGTAGGTGTCAATCTAGGTGGATTGAGTGAAATTTACCCATTTGAGAGATGAGTGAAACACTTGTACCCTAGTGAGCTCTATTATGTTTTTTCCCTTTATCTTGCTGTGTTTCTTGTGTTAGTTTCTTTGCATATTGTATGAGTGTTAGTTGATTAGAAGTAAAAGTTGCTTAAGTTAATTGCATATTCATTCTTAGTAAAGTTATGTTTGCTAGCATTGAGTGTCTCTTTTAGATCCTACTTTTCTAAAGTTTTGCCCAGGAATGCAAAAGGCTAAATGTGGGGGAATTGAATTAATCATATTTTATCTATTAGATTTATAGCATTTTAGAGGATTTTGATGATATTAGTGGGCTTTCATTAATATTAATTGCATTAATTATTATTAATTGCAATTACATGAAATTAAAATTAATTTTGGATCAATGGTCATACTTTTCATCATTTTGTTAAATAATTGATCCTATTATTTGATGCTACTTAATACAATTTTTATTGTAGGTATCTTTGAAAGAAATTGGGTATTCTATTATCCTACATCAAACCCAATCACAAAGCCCATTATTCCATTCCCTCCTTCATTCACAAAAACCACCTGGAAAAGCCATCCTCCTCTCAACCTATCCATTAATTCATAGCCCACGCCGCCACTGATCATAGGGAATTCCATTCCAAGCCAGCCGCCACCTGTAACCCACCATCTATTCCCATTCCATCAATTAATTAATCCCACAACACACTAGCCGCCTGGAAGCTTAAATTGAAATCCCCAATCAATTCATTCCAATCACCCAAGCGCTGCGCATAGTATTCCATTCATCCACGCACAAGCAGGAGGAGAGACCACGATTCCTTCCATCTAACAAAAAGCGGCACACACAGAGGAAGTTGGGCTTTTCTCCATTTTTCACGCCTACTGGAGACAATCGTTAATCCCATCCACGCAACGCTGGGAGGGTAGCAACACCACAGATTCATTCCAAGCACAATCACGCGATGCCATGCACGCTTCCTTCATCAATCGCACAGTCCTCCATTTTTTCCAGTTGCTTCATTGGCTTCTCTCACAGTTGGAAAATGATGGCCTTAGCGTTTGGAAGTCTGGAATTCTCCATGGCAATTTTTGGCTAAATTATTTGATTCTCTAATTCAACAACAATGGCATCAGCTTGAGTTTTTCAAGAGGAGTTTTTAGTTACTTTAATTTTCTGTCCAATAATTGTTTAACAATTCTTAGGTCTTATTATAGTTTCTCTAATTATTGGAACAATTCAATTGTTTAACATTGTTTATTTTGGAGATTATTGTGACTGGAATTATTGCTTGGCAATTGATATTGGACTTATTATAGTTTTGATTTCAAGTATAATGTTATGGTATTGACATTGTATTGAATTTAGAGTCAATATTTAGTGATTTTCTAAGGTGGCTTAGAATCTTGGATCAAATAATCTTTTGCTAGCTTTAATTCTATTATTTGAATTTAAGAGTTACAATTAAGCAGTGGTTTTATTATCATTAATTCCTCTTTACTATTCTTGTGCTAGTTAGTAAATTGGAAGTTTGGAAAATATTTTGTAGCAATTCGAGATGGCTCGATTGTTGGATTATAGCTTAATTATAATTCTTTAATTCATTATTTTAACTCACATATCTATTGAAGTGATGATTGCCGGCGTTGTTGAGTTGAAGAACTAATTTCCATTATTGTCTAGCCGTATTTCAATTTATTTTCATTTGTTTACTTGTTTTCATATTCAAAAATATAAAAAAAAAGAAGTATTTTAATTTTAGTTTAATTCATAGTATTCACATAAAATTTCCTTCAATTAATTTTCAATTTGAGTTATTCGCATTTAATTACTAGGATTCCATTTCGTTTTTCGGCTCTTCAAAGTGAATATGACCCGGATTGGTGCTATACTACATTAATTCGGTTAAAATCTTTGACGCGGACTTAGGCTACTAAAGGTTTGCTCGTCACTATTCCTTAATGTAGGGCCTCCAGGGTGGCAGGATGAGAGCGACTAGTAAGTTGGTCGATGCCCTTTACATCCTACAACATCAAAGAGAGTACAACCCTGCTATAGACAATACAATGAAAGAACGTAATAATAAATATCTGTCAAATGATATCTGGTTGTTGCATAATAGACTACGACATGCTCCTTCTTCAGTGCTGAAGCATTTCGATTTTATTTAGCATAAGAATTTGCCATTGAATACGTTCTGTGACATTTGTAGTTGATCAAAATAGATTAAACTACCATTTTCTTCTAGTTTTATCAAAACTACGTCCTGTTTTGAACTGTTGCACTTGAATGTGTGGGTACCCTATAGGACTTCCACACATTAGGGACATCAAATTTCCTTACCATTATTGACGATTTTTCAAGGGCAACGTGGATTTTTCTTATGAAAGCTAAATCTAAAACTGCCTCTCATATTAAAGATTTAATTGCCTATATTACCACTCAATGTTCTGTGCACTTGAAAAGAGTCCGCAGTGACAATGAACTGAATTTCTTACCATTGACCTTAAAAGTTATTTTTTAGAGAAAGGTATTATCCATGAAGCTACTTGCCCTTACACCCCTGAGCAAAATAGCGCAGAATGAAAACACCGAACACTTGTACAGATCGCACGTAGCTTAATGCTTCAATCTAGGGGGCCTGTTAAATATTGGGGTGAATGTGTTCGAATGGCTGCCTATTTGGTCAACCGGATTCCCTCAAGAGTTCTTGATTATAAAACTCCTTATGAGAGGGTATATGGTACTGCACTTGATTACACTTCCTTGCGCATTTTTTGTTCACTTGCATATGCTACTAATTTAACTGTTACTGATAAATTTCAATCCCCATCACTCCTTTGAATTTACTTAGGATATCCCGCATCTCAAAGGGTTTCCTTCTATTAAATATTAAAACTAACACCTTTTTGGTTAGTCGGCACATTACCTTTGTGGAGGATAAATTACCTTTTGGGAATCTTCATCTTCCTAACCAAATGGGAGTGTCTAGGGAGGTTAAACACGTTTCTGTTTGATTCTGAACCTTTCATTCCTAATACAGGTGCAGATCCTTAGCACAATCAGAACAATAGCAGTGATGTTGAACCAAATTTAGTGGATGAAAACCACATGATAGGGAACCCACTGTGAGGCCAGTTAGAGATAGAAGGCCTCCAATTTGGGTCAAAGATCACACACACACACACACATATATGCAATTTGATTAGTTTAGATAAATCTGATGATCATGGAAAGAAATGTTTGTATCCCATGGAAAATGATATTTCTTATTTGAATTTATCTCCTTCTTACATGTGCTCTTTAGCTAACGTGGATGCAATGACTGAACTTAGAAGTTCTAATGAGGCAATGAAGAGGAAGGAGTGGATTGACGCAATGAATTTGGAAATAAAAGCATTGGAGAACAATGCAACATGGGAAATAGTTCCTTTACCCAAAGGAAAGAAGCCCATAGGTTGTAAATGGTTGTATAAAGTTAAATATAATTCCAATGGAGAAATTGATAAGTATAAGATTAGGTTGGTAGCTAAGGGTTATAGCCAAAGGGAAAGAGCAGACTATCATGAGACTTTTTCCACTGTTATAAAGATGCTTACAGTTAGAATAATTTTGAAAATGGCTGCAATTAATAATTGAAATTTATCTCACATGAATGTACATATTGTTTTCTTGTAGGACGATTTAAAGGAGGAAGTTTAGACGACCATACCCAAGGCTTAGAGAGCAAGGGAAAGCGTATGTTATGTAAGCTGAGAAAACTTTATATGGACTAAAACAAGCCTCTAGGCAATGGAGTAATAAATTGTCCAAGGCCTTAAAACATGGTGGTTTTGAGCAGAGTAAGAATGACTGTTCAC
>JANTPZ010093414.1:0-21066 GCA_025593235.1 Vachellia pachyceras | reverse complement strand
CTGGCAACATCTGAGGCTATGGCTTTTATTGTGAAGCATGGAACTGGGATAGTGTGTGTAAGCATGAAAGAGGAAGATCTGGAGAGATTGGAACTTCCTTTAATGGTAGATAGTAAGGATAATGATGAGAAACTTTGTACCGCATTTACTGTGACAGTGGTATGTACGACTACTAACTGCCCATTTACATCTGGACTAAATGTTATCCCTCATTAGGGTCTTCTGTTCCCATCATCAGCTAGAAATAGATGAGAACTGAAGTTTAGGAAATAGATTGTTTCATCTAACATTAGCTTGTTGTACTAATTCTTTTATTTCCAAGCATTTGAGTGCAACAATTATCATTATCATTTTTTAAAATTACAGTCAATTTGGAGGATTCAATTTTCGTAATCATCTTTATATTGTTGGAAATATCTTTTCATTTAGTCATGGCATTCATTGACATAAACTGATGGATTTCAATCATTTACATTACACTTGTAGGATGCTAAGCGAGGTACCACTACAGGAGTATCAGCGGCTGATAGGGCAACAACAGTGTTGGCTCTTGCATCCAGAGATTCAAAACCGTCTGATTTTAATCGCCCAGGCCATATATTCCCATTAAAATACCGGGAAGGTGGTGTCTTGAAGAGGGCTGGACATACAGAAGCTTCAGTTGATCTTGCCATACTTGCAGGTTTGGAACCTGTGGCAGTTCTATGTGAAGTTGTAGATGATGATGGTTCCATGGCTAGACTGCCAAAGCTTCGCAAGTTTGCAGAGCGTGAAAACTTGAAAATAGTTTCTATTGCTGACTTAATAAGGTATCTGTTTTTGTTTCATGGATGTACCAAGACAGTTGTTGCATACATATATTTGTTGTCATTATGTTTAGATTGTGCATTTACACGGATACCAATATTGAAAATGTTGTTTGATATTCGACAAAATTCTAACTACTTTATTAGAGTCTGAATCTGCTCGACTTCTGTGATTTTAATTTTTATGATCTGTGGCATCCTTGGGAAACGGTTTTTCATTGTAACATGTTAATAAACGAGAATTATTAGCTATATTCTGTATATGGGACTCCTCAAATCTTTCGTTTGATGGCCCTGCATCAGATTCACTAAATAAACAAACAATTTTCTCAAAGTAAAAAATTCATTATTTACTTGGTCATGTCATCCCTTTTTCCTTTCCCCCCTCTGGATCCTGTTGTTGCTTATTTACTCATCAAGGAGATTAACACTTAATCTTATGGCAGATATAGAAGGAAGACAGATAAATTAGTAGTTCTTGCTGGTGCTGCGCAAATACCTACAATGTGGGGGCCGTTCACAGCTCACTGTTACAGATCACTTTTAGATGGGATGGAACATATTGCAATGGTTAAGGTTTGGAGTTCTTCTGCTTCCATTGAATTTATATACTCACGTACATAATAATTTACCAATATGTACGTATAAGCATTGTGTCGTATTAATTTATTATGTCTGTAAATTTCACTGTTTATACCTGTCTTAGCCTTAATTTTGTGCTTGTAATGATCGAAACCACTTGGATTTTAAATCCATGCTAGTATTCATGAATTTTTGCATGTAACCATACCACGCTTATGGTTGTATGCCATACCCACGCTTGAAGTATAATTTAAGAGAAATTCTTATATGCTCTAAGTGTATTACGTCATTTGTGTTCTCTCCAATCAAAATGTTTTAGTTGCCTTTACGGATCTCACTTGACCTTAAAATTTTTTCACAATCTAATAAAACATAAATAAATACTTTTTGGCTTAGCCTTAATTCGGTGCTTGTAATGATCGAAACCACTTGGATTTTAAATCCTTGCCAGTATTCATGAATTTTGTGAGGAATGGTTTGCATACAACCATACCCATGCTTATGTAATCATTTAATCTTATCTACGAAGAGGGTGGCTGCTGAAGAGTAACTAGAATTCAAGTAAAACTATGTGGACAAGAAAAACTGTGCATGGAAAGGATGCCAAATGGTAGACTGATACCTACTGAATGGGCGGCTTCTTCTAAGATATCTAATACAATTACTGTCATTTTAGTTCTCTCCATATCATCCTCCATCTCTTTAGAAGTAGATATTGGTGTCATTCCTTTTCGATTAAGGTCCTTAAAATTTAAAAAAAAAATTCAAAGAATGATGTTGTTTGTTCAACTGATTTATTTTGTATGTGTGGCCTGTAGTTTTGCCTTTCAGAAATGGGTGCCTGGCAATTCATATCTAAGCTAGCACCGTTCCTTTTCAGTAATAATTACGTCTAGTGTAAATTTCACTGTTTATACCTGTGGCTTAGCCTTAATTTGGTGCTTGTAATGATCGAAACCACTTGGATTTTAAATCCTTGCTAGTATTCATGAATTTTGTGAGGAATGGTTTGCATACAACCATACCCACACTTATGTGATCATTTAATCTTATCTACGAAGAGGGTGGATGCTGAAGAGTAACTAGAATTCAAGTAAAACTATGTGGACAAGAAAAACTGTGCATGGAAAGGATGCCAAATGGTAGACTGATACCTACTGAATGGGCGGCTACTTCTAAGATATCTAATACAATTACTGCCATTTTAGTTCTCTCCATATCATCCTCCATCTCTTTACAAGCAGATATTGGCGTCATTCCTTTTCGATTAAGGTCCTTAAAATTTTAAAAAAAAAAATTCAAAGAATGATGTTTGTTCAACTGATTTATTTTGTATGTGTGGCCTGTAGTTTTGCCTTTCAGGAATGGGTGCCTGGCAATTCATATCTAAGCTAGCGAACTTTGCAAAATTAGTCTCAAGTCTTGTATTTGGATTTTATGTTGTTCATCAGTCAATTCTGTGCATTATTTTTGGTCATAACTCTTTTTTTTAAACAGGGTGACATTGGGGATGGAAAAGATGTTCTCGTCAGAGTGCACTCTGAGTGTCTCACTGGAGATATATTTGGATCTGCCAGATGCGACTGTGGGAACCAGCTTGGTCTTGCGATGCAGCAGATTGAGGCTGCTGGCAGGGGTGTCCTGGTATATCTCCGAGGACATGAAGGACGAGGTATTGGGCTTGGCCACAAGCTTCGCGCATATAACTTACAGGATGATGGACGAGATACTGTAGAAGCCAATGAGGAGTTGGGATTGCCTGTTGACTCGAGGGAATATGGCATCGGCGCGCAGGTAATTAGCTTGAAGTGCCCTATATGAATAGAGTATATGACAGCATCAACTACTTTCTTAGCATTCCGTGTTAATTTACAATCAATAATTCGATTCTTCGATAGAGCCAGAATAAAAAATGTTTAGGAGATCAAGTTAATCAAAAGGAGAGATAAGCATGTGAAAGAGATCATTGAAAAGAGGTTCCAACTAGAATCGTTACTCGGTCCACCAGAAGTTGAGTTCATCTTCTGAGGCCTATCAACTTCAAGGCAAAATTGAGCTTTTGTCTACCTATAACTGGCTCAAGTTGGCACACGGAAGTGTTAAATATATAATATGCCGAAATGTGTTCATAATTAATTCGATTTGCCCGTCTTTCGTGGATAAGATTTATCTGGGTTTCTTGATCTTAACATTCCATGCATGCTCAACCCGATAACTAGAGAAAGCATTTCAACAGTGTTTTGTCTGAAACCCAACTTGCAGATCTTGAGGGACTTGGGTGTTCGATCGATGAAGCTGATGACAAACAACCCAGCGAAATATGTTGGGCTCAAAGGTTATGGTTTGACAATTTCGGGCAGGATCCCATTAGTAACCCTTATCACAAAGGAAAACCGGAGGTATTTGGAGACAAAACGTGCCAAAATGGGCCACATCTATGGTTTGGACTTCAACAACCAGTTGAACAATTATGCAACTAGCAATGGTAAAGTCAATGCTGATGAATATAATAATGCTGTTCCTGGCTCATGATCTCCCTGCTTTCAAATTTTCCATGAGATAGAAAGCAGAAGAGGAAAACTTGGGTATAATGTTTCAGATGTTTACTGTCAAGTTCTTCTATGAGAACATGATAGGTGTAGAATTTATTTTTTCTTTCTTTATTTTAAAAAAATTAAGAGAATTGGTAGCAAATGCTTGGAATTTTTCAGTTCGAAATTGGTGAATTCATCAAGTGAGAGAGAAACGTGGTTCTATTAGTGGTTTGATTTTTCTGGGTTTTGCCCCCTCAGTCCTTCCTCAACCAAGCTCAACCTGTGTTTGTATGTTAGCTTGAAAACTTGTAAACGATGCGCATTGTTCATGGGCGTATTTCGTGTTCAGGTATCTGCTTCTGTTATGGTCCAATTGATAGCGTGGAATTGGGGTTTGAGAAGTTGAATTGGGCGTGGGAACTAAAAAATTTGCCGGTTTGATTTGTAGGAATCCAATTATCTAGGGAATTGTAATTTTATCTGACTTATAAATACTTACATACTCTCCAAATATAATGTTATATTTGTTCTCTCTCAAATAAAAATGTTTCAGCTATATTTTCATATTAATTTTACGATTATATATTATAATGGGTTATGGGAAGAGAGAAATAATCAAAAGAAATGTATGTGATATGATATCTACAAAAAATATAATTTAAATATTTTCATTAGATAAAGTATGTATGATGTAACAATGTATCTTTCTCCATACCTACACCCCAGGAATCAGGTTTTAATGCCTTAACCGTAGAAAATGACCGTTTTACCCCATGGTCCCTTCGACTTAAAACAACTGAGGAGGGTGGTGATCAGGACGATGGCTCTTTTTCCAAAAATAGAATTGTGAATTCACAAATGATTGTATGATTTTAAAGGATATGAAAGTTTTAAATTTGTATGTGGCATGCTGTCCGTATGAGGAATGCAATGAAATGATCATGGGTATTTACTGACCTGTTTTGGGAATGATTATGAGAAGTCTAAACGCATGTTTAATAATGTTAATCCATAAAACGAGAAAATCTCCTTCACATATTATGCCGACTTATGTAAAAGCACTTCTCTATCACGTTCCCAAACGGACAGACCGTCTTCAAAGCTACCCTTGGAAAAACATAGGATACATGAGAAAGGTAAAAATAATTTGTCCCACGTAAACTTTCTTATACCCTTCAAATTTCTTTACTAAATTCCGATCAATTTTGGTTGTAATATGAGTATTATTATTGTTAGTGATCTTGAATAATTAGAAAACCCTTGGTTCAGAAGTAAAACGAAGTGAAAATTATTTACTCAAGCTGTTTTATAAAATACCAGAAAGGGTTTATTTTGTTACCGTTCAACGGCTTCTTGGTTATGAAGCAAATTCACAATAAACAACAAACATCACTTAATATTACCTATTCACCTTAGTATAAAAAGATAAGAGTATGTTTATTTAGAAATTAAAGAAGTTAAATAAATTAATTTAAAGTATTTATATTTATTTTTTCTCCAACTCATTTGTCTTATAAATAAATTGATGTATAATTTAAGAGAAATTCTTATATACATTAAGTGTATTACGTTATTTATGTTCTCTCCAATCAAAATGTTTTAGTTACCTTTATGGATCTCACTTGGCCTTAAAATTCTTTTACAATCTAATAAAACATAAATAAATATTTTTAACTAATTTATTTTATTTTTTAATCTCTTTAAAAGATTATAATTAGTTCTTATATTAAAAATAAGATATAAACTAAAAAAAAGTATTTTGTCAGCATTCAACGGCTAGTAAGTACAGGCAAAAAAAACGGTAAAGAAGCAACGTTCATATGCACTCCTTTCAACGTCTTTCAAGCCACGTGTGCATTCCTATCTACCTACAACGGCTTATATTTTTAATTTTATATCATTTTTAATTAGATAAAACTTAAGTCCATTTATTATAATTGGATACGTAATAATGTGTTATTAAAATTTAAAATTATTGATGCAAATTAAATCTGGTATTTAAATCTAATCTCTAAAATTAAAATGAATGAGAAAATCAGTTTATATTAACAACTTTGCCGTTAGTGTTGGCCTTGTTCTCGAGATCCGCGTGATCCTCGTATGCCCTTCTCAACGGCTCTCTGCACCTGCTCGCTTCGCCCTCCTATAAATACCCTCCATCCTCTTCCTCTCCACCAGTCACTCATCACTCTCGAATCCCAGACTCACCACACACTCTCCAGAATTTCAGTTCAATTTCTCACTCTAAAATGGCTCGCTTCTCTTCCGTGTTGGTGTTGATGCTGGTGGTTCCCCTGTTGTTGAGTCTCGCATCGGCTCGATCTCCGGCTTCTTCTCCCAAGATCTTGACTCCGACTGGATCTCCGTCTCTGGCTGCTCCACCCAATTCTCTGTCGTCTCCTTCAGAGTCGCCAGTGGAAGCTCCGGCAATGTCTCCGTCCTCAATCTCTGCTACGCCATCAGAAGCGCCAGCCCCCGCGGTAAGCAGCGCCGATCTGAATAGGCTAAGCATCGCTGGATCTGTTGCCGTAGTGGCCATGGCTGTAGCTTTGGTGATGTAGAGAGTACAGTAGGGTTTAAGTCGTCGTTCCTGGTCTTTAAATATGAGTGTTGCTTTCCATTTTCAAGATTTATATATTAGATTAGATGATTCATTCATTTGATTATTTTTTGCGTATGGAATCTTCTATTATGAATTATGAATGGCATTCTGTATTTTCAAATGTGTTTTTGGTTCTCCTTTAATTTTTGAATTATCAGAGATTACAATTTCCAAAACCTGCTTACGAAAAGTGAAGATGAGTTACTATAACAAGTATCTGTAATTTATATTGCAATTTAGGAAGCATTTTCGAAACAGAACCCTCCAACCTGCCAAGTCATAACAAGTCACAGAACCAAGTAATACCCAAACCCAAACTCACGTTGTGACTTGTGACAAACTGAATACTTCATTGATCAGAGCAAGTTCTTATTTTTTCCCTAGGCAGAGCATTAAGTTCTATTCATAAGTATTTTTGCATATTCAAAAAATATATGATAATAATTGATAGGTATTTTAAAAAATAAAAAAATTCATCATCCATACTCATACCCATAGCATGGACTGGAACCCCCAAAAGGCATTAGTTTATTTGGAAAACCTCCATAATTACTTAAAAACACTTTTTATCGAGATAAAACTTAAACCATTCAATTTGAAGTCACACACCCAATTAAAAGAATCTCAACTCCAAATTTTTTTAACAAATTATATTTGCCAATTTCATTATTTGTTGTTAATTTCCTGTGTTAAAATTGTTAATACAAAGATAAAATTCTATTAGTTGTTAATTTCCTGTGTTAAAATTGTTAATACAAAGATAAAATTCTTATAACTTTTTTACCATAATGATAAAGAAAAATAAGTATCCATGATTTTTATAAACTTAATATGGTTAAGATGTAAAAGTATCCATGATTTTTATTCAAAAATACATCAAGCATGATATGCAATTTAGATGAGGTGCAAAAATACGTATAAAGGTTTAAAATAAAAAAATGTTAAAACCTTTAAATATGCCACCAGTTAAAAAATTATTGGTGACATATGCGAGGGACAATGCAAAGATACCATGGACTCTTTGTCCACCTGGTCCGTGCATGCATTGAAAGTAGCAAATCAAAATCCATTTTGAAGATGAAAATGGCCATATTGGACAGAAGGAGACATGGATGCCGCAGAGACACCGTCGCACCAACTGGTTAGGTTGAATCAGAGGTGTGATGAAATTTGTTTGAATCGAAATCAGTTGCACACAATCTTCTCTTCTTGGTTTCTGCGTTTTTCACAGATCGACAACTTAAGCTCTCGCATGATTCCATTTCATGACAATGACGAGAGGTCCACAAAGGGACAAACCCCCAAGGGGGTATGCCTACTTGCCTACATATGACACAAAGCAATTCTGTGACTCGGACTCTTTACTGGCTCGTTTGGTAATGTGGTGGAAAAATACTTTTACCATTTACGAAGTATGTACGAAAGTGATTATCTTAACTCATGTTTGACTTTTCCAAATGAGTTGCCAACCAAAATATTTATCAAAAACATGATCAGCTTCTTCACTTCGTTTTGATACCTTTAATGGCCCGGTCATCTTCTTCCCATGGTGGACTTGGCCAGGCTGTTGGCTCGCCGGCAAAATATGAAGGTCACCATAATGACCACACCTCCAAACGCCGTTCGAGTTCGAGCAAATATTGATAGAGATAATACAGTTCGGCTCACCAATCACCGTTCAACATTTTCGATTCCCATATACTGAGGTTAGAGCTTAGACACTCCACCTTCCACGGATCTGATCGTCAACTTTGGGAAAGCTTTGCTTATATTGCAGAAAACAGTTGAACAGCCCTTTGAAAAATATATTACTCACAAAACCTCCTGCGTCATATTTGACATACACCTTCCATTCATAGCTGATATTGCTAAGAAGCTTCAAGTTCCAAGAATCACATTCGACGGTACTAACTGTTTCGCTCTGCTTTGTGGTCACAATCTGTATAACAATTCTCAAGTCTATGAGAACGTGTCCGAACCAGAACCATTGGTTATACGAGGATTGCCCCATAAAATTGTATTTAAAAAAAGCTGAGCTTCCCGAGTGGTTTACACTTGACAGAGGCCAAGATGTGAGTGTTTTTTGTGAGAAGACACCGAAAGATGAAGAAGAGGCATATGGGGTGATAGTGAATGGCTTCTTCGAAGAGATGGAAGAAGAGTGCGTGAAGGAGTATAAGAGAGAGTCACTGGTAGAAAGATTTGGTGTATTGGACCAGTCTCACTCTCCAACAATGACGACTTGGCAAACCAGACCGGAAGGAAGAAGAAGGTCATCAATATCTGAAGTGGCTTGATTCATGGCCTGCACGATCTGTGATCTATGTCTTCCTTGGAAGCTTGAACGGTGTAGCTAAAATCTGCTTATTGATTTCTATATATTGATTATTATATAATGCAATTTGTGTGAATTCATGAAATAGAAAGCTTCAACTACTGTTTATGGCAAATTACATTGATCTCCTTTCTACGTGGCAAAACTTTGAAAAGGGTAGAATAACTCATTTATCTAATTTGATTATATTAATTAACATAATATGTTTTTGTCTAATAATAGTATAATTATTTTCCTTAATCATCACTTCCTCTTTTGATTATTACTGGGGAAGGTGTCAATAGAGGTAATTTGAAAAAATAAAAAAAATTAAAAATGGGTCATACATTTAAGATGGAGATCAACTCTTCAATTAAATTTTATATTAAGAACTAGATGTATATACATACTATAGATATGAGAACAAATTCTACATGTACTATAGTAATAAATTGAGGGGAAAATTGTACATTATATTTATATTATATAACTTATATATAGGATAAGAAATCCTATCTCTTTACCTTAGAAAGAGGATTATAAGAGTATATATACTTTTTTCACAAATAATAAGCCTTATCCTACTAAGCACGTCGACTGTACTAATTGCATGATATTATTGAGCTTTATTAACAACCAAAAGTTTTAAATAAAGTGTTAACTAAGAGATCCAACTCATTAATTTGATTCAGTGTCCGTTTTGGTTTTCCCCTTATCTTTTATAGAGGACTGGAAAATATTTATCTACCATTATCACTAATGCATCTAATAACATTCTCTGTATGCGTTCAAACTATACCTCAAACGATTTTTTTTCTATCATTTTTGCAATAGGTAATTAAAGCCATTGATTGAGCATTTTGACTTGGTGGGGAGCAATTCATTCTCATCCGTCAGATCATGTGGTCGAACCTTGGTGGCACCCCTTCCCTTTGAACCAAAAAAAAAAAACTTTGGTTTTCAATTTTGTTGATCCTTTGAAGCCTAATATTCATTATCATGTAGTATTGTCAATCTTATAAGAAGAAGGATAAAACTTCCTTTTTACTTTATTATGTATTTTTCAATTGCAAATAACTTAACAACCTTTCCCATTTAAATTAACAAATAATGTAAATTTAAATATTAACATCATTGTGAATTTTCATGTCTTTTTATAAAATTGATAAGAAATATTTGACCTTTATGTCCCTTGTAGAACTATAATTGATGATCTCTTATTTTAATCTCCAAACCACCTTTCACACTTCTCTTTTATAAATAACTAACTTGAATTCAATTATTTTCTTAATGTTTATGAACTATAGTAATATTCAGAACAGCAAAATAAAAAATTATTGAACCAACTTACTAGACAACCAAACGAACAACTGCAGAGACGATATTAGTTAGGCATTTAACTATAAATATTTCAAGCCATGAGAGTTGTTAACCATGGTGATAAACGTTCTGCCCCCTTAACTGGTTTGGTATCGAATTTGATAAGAAAATTTTCACTAAAACACTCATACCCCTTAATTAAGTGGATCTCCTTTGAAATCGAATTAACTGATTGTTGGAATACATGGTATGGATTTAGGGTGTTGGTTCTAAAACAAGAAAATGACTAGCTTCAACTGCAATATTTTCTTCTCACGATGAAGATTTGGAATTGATTTCACAAAACCAGCTTATCACAAACTCACCTATCAATGACTAGCTTCAATCCAGATGGGAAAATAATACTGAAAAGAAAAGAGCTTAACCTGGACCACTAATTGATGGGTTTGGTTTCCTTCATAATTATTTTCTTCAGTATCTCCTTAGAATCCCATCCTCATATTTAAAATAAAATAAATGGAAGGTTCAGATTTAATATTTTATAAAACTAGTATTATAAATATAAATAAATAAATTTAAACTACTAAAATAAAATCTACATGATTTATAACCGCAATATATACAAGATAACAAACTTTTTAACTTATAAATTATTATAATAGGAATCTTATAAAATATGAAATCAGACCCTCCGTTACTTAATGTAAAGATGATGATATGATTATGAAGAGATACTAAAGAAAATGACGGTGGAGAAATTTGCTCCCTTGGTCCATTTATGCATTGTAAGTCGCAAATCCAAACCCATTTTGAAGATGAAATGGACATATCGGACAGACAGAGACATGCATGTCGGCAGAAACCAGCTCATACATATCCTTTTTCACCAATCATGCCTTCTCCATCATCTCACAAGATAACATTATATGAAAAAAAAATTATTTTTACACAATCCATTGATAAAATTTTACTTACATACTTCTGCAATAAACATGATGCCTTATGATACCTTTCCTGCAATACTCTTCTTTCAAGAAAACTCATCCAACGTGACTCTTGAGAACTTTTTACATTATAAAGTCACTTAAAAACTACCTATCTACAAGTCATTTCGGTATTTTTCATATAGATAAAGAAAAGTTTTAGATTTTCTTAAGTGAAAAATTCAATGACTTAATTCCATTCATACTTAGCAGACTAGTACACTTTAACCATGAGAACAAAATAAACAGAGGTAATATGTGATTTATAAATAGTTTGAGCAACTAATGCAAACAAAAAACCAAGGTATTTGGTGAAATCGGACTCTATTATAAAACTTCTCACTCGCAACTTCAAATCAAATCGCATTATTATCTCTGCGTCACCATGGAAGCTTTGAAAGCTATGTCGACGACGATGCAGAAACTTGATCAGCTTCACTTTGTTCTGATACCTTTAATGGCGCCAGGTCATCTTCTTCCCATGGTGGACTTTGCTAGACTGATGGCTCGCCGGCAAAATGTGAAGGTGACCATAATGACCACACCACTAAACGCTGTTCGAGTTCGAGCAAACATTGATAGAGAGAGAGTACAGTTTGGCTCATCAATCATTGTTCAGCATTTTCGATTCCCAAATGCTGAGGCTGGTTTACCAGAGGGTTGTGAGAGCTTAGACACTCTACCTTCAATGGATCTTATCGTCAACTTTGGGAAAGCTACGAGTATGTTGCAGGAACCAGTTGAAGAACTCTTTGAAAAGCTTAGTCCCACTCCCACCTGCGTCATATTTGACAAATACCTTCCATTTGTAGCTGATATTGCCAAGAAGCTCCAACTTCCAAGAATAACATTCGATGGTACTAACTGTTTCACTCTCTTATGTGATCATAGTTTGCATAATTCTAAGGTCTATGAGAACGTGTCCGAATCAGAACCATTGGTTATACCAGGATTGCCCCATAGAATTGTATTTAAAAAATCTCAGCTTCCGGAGTGGTTTACACTTAACAGAGGCAAGGACATCAGTTATATACTCGAGAAGACAAGGAAAGCTGAAGAAGAATCATACGGGATTATAGTGAATAGCTTTGAAGAGTTGGAAGAAGAGTACGTGAAGGAATATAGAAGAGCCACTGGTAGAAAAATTTGGTGTATTGGACCAGTCTCACTCTCAAACAAGGACTACATGGATAAGGCTAAGAGAGGCAAATTACCAGACTCAAAGAGGAGGAGGAGAGGAAGGACAATATTATTTGAAGTGGCTTGATTCATGGCCTGCAAGATCTGTGATCTATGTCTGCCTTGGAAGCTTGAACGGTGTAGCACCAGAACAGTTGATGGAGCTAGGTTTGGGACTGGAAGCTACAAAGAGACCATTCATTTGGGTGCTGAGAAATTCATATAAGAGAGAGGAAATGGAGAAGTTAATGAAGGAAGATGGATTAGAGGAGAGAGTGAAAGGAAGAGGACTGATAATAAGAGGTTGGGTTCCCCAAGTTCTGATACTGTCACACAAAGCAATAGGATCGTTCTTAACACATTGCGGATGGAACTCAACACTTGAAGGGATATGCAGTGGATTGCCATTAATTACATTTCCTCTATTTTCTGATCAATTTTATAATGAGAAGGTGGTTGTGCAGTTGTTGGGGATAGGTGTGAGTGTGGGAGTTGAGAATGCTGTGCATTTGGGGGAGGAAGACAAGTGTGAAGTTCAAGTGACGAGGGAGAAAGTGAAGGAGGCAATAGAGAAAGTAATGGGTGAAAAAGAAGATGATGAAGAAAGTGAGAGGATAAGAGAAAGAGCAAAGGAATATGCAGAGAAAGCAAACAAGGCAATGCAGACAGGTGGATCTTCTTACCTTAACTTATCACTGCTCATTGAAGACATAATACAATATGCATGTTTGATGGAATATTAGAGTTGATGCATTTTGAAGTGATCTTGGAGATTTATCTTTCATTACTTAGTTTGTGTTTTTAGTTTGTTTAGAAGGGAATCTGAGCTTATTAACATAAGCTATTTTGCATTAGAAAATAAGAGTTGATGAATGTAATATTTTGATGCCTATGAGGTTCAGTTAATTAGCTTTTTCATCATTTGAGGTGGTGTGTGTATGTCTTCCATCAGTTTGGTATGAAAGCTAGATCAGATTCTATTAATGTTGAAGTTGTTAGGATTTTCAATTAAAGAACGATAGATATATAAATACACCAAATGTGTGTATGTAACAAGTGTATAACTTAATAGTATAATCATATAATTATTAGCGGGAAATGCTATGCCAAGTTATTATCTGTTGGCACTACTATAAAAGGTGCTTTTTACGTCATATTTTTAACCCAATTGACACCCTTTCTCAGGGGATGTATTTGTGATGCAAATATAAAGTTAGGATCTAAGGCGCCCTATATCATGAAAGGCACTATATGTATCCTACAGCGCCATATATTTGAAGATAGGGCGCCGTAAGGTGTACCCTACGGTGCCCTATCTTCAATATAGGGTGCTGTAGGTATAGCCTACGGCGCCCTATATACTAAATAGGGTGTATATGAATAATTTTTTTAAAAAAAAGTTCTATTCAATTTTATTTAACCCCTTTACTACATCTGATTCAATTTGTAGTATGTAATTCCATTTTGTACATCAGATCAAGTCCAGACATAACAAACACATATCAAAGTTAAAAACAAAAGTCATTGTGGCAGATAAACACAAAATTCATCAAGAGTTAGACGTACATATCTACCTAAACCAAAATCCTTGTGGCAGCGAAATGCAAAAGTCATTGTCTCATTTACTGAGCAAAGATCATTGTATATTTGTGGCAAAAAAATACAATTCATCAATTTAATTAACCCTATAAAAGTCGACATCAAGAGTTAAAACTATATATTCACTTTAAAGAAATAAGCATTATTTACAAGTCAAGAAGACGTCTAGCCAACAAATCTCTGATCAAATCAATGTCAGCAGCCAGGTAAGCATCGTCATTATAAAAATCTACAAATTTAAAAATAATTAGACCAATTCAAATTCATCAAACTAAACGATTAAAATCATACATAATTCATGACCTTTACACAATCCAATAATGCATACTATTATGTTCGGCTGAGCAGATTTCATCATGCTAAGATCTTCTATTGCTATCATATATTTGATCTTGCTAAGAACAAGCATTAAAGGAATACAAATTCATGGCAATTTGGCTCCTATCTATTAATTCATGGCAGAAATTTCATCAAATAAAATATTACTAGAAAAGAGATAATTAACCCTATGATTTGATTGATGAAGCTAGTAAACTAAACAGTATAGATAATCCTTAAACAACACCTTATCCTTGTTTTCTCCATCAAACCACCAACATGTAATTTATACACAAATGATGGAATAGTATCTACTTGATAATTGATTTTCCATTTATCTTTCAATATTTATTTAATGATCTCAATAAAATATTATATCCATGTTATTTCAAATTCATCTTAGGATTATTTTTATTATCTTTGTTATCTTTATCTTTTAAGAACACAATCCAGCGTTAGTATCATCTATAATCTAATTCATTATACTATAGAATCGGATGAATCTGGGCCACCTTTGGGTTGGATGGCTAAACTTTTGTACACCTAACCTATTGGAAGGGAAAGTAATTTCAACTCATAAACTACAATTGTGAGGCCGACAGGAGTGATATAACACAAGTAAAGCTAACAACTCACTCCACAAGAACCACTTCTCTAATCAGAAACGCTTTTAATTGTATTTTTCCACTCTTCACAATCTAAGCCTGGCGAATAAGAAAGAAGAAATGAAAACGAACCTTGCTTTTCTGTTCTGGAGCCACTGAACCACACAAGAACAGCAAGCATTACACGCTAACCATTCTCACAAGAACAGCAAGCATCACACGCTAAGCATCACAACAATCTAACAGATCAAAGCAATCTAACACATGCAGCACCGATTTTCATTATTTCCCCAACCCCAAATTGAAGACGGAAAGGGATTTGGGACACTCACATTAATTGGAAAGGGATTTGGGACGCTTTGCCTCTCGCTCGATTGCTCTCTCCAACAACGACATGTATGGTCTAACGACAGGCGGCAACTTGACTAGGTATGCAGAAAACGATGACAGGTGGACGAGTTTTGTGGAAGACGACGACAGCCCTAGACTAGACGACGAGTCGACGACAGCTTGAAGCTTCACGAGCTCTGTGGTGTGGACTGTGTAAGACGACGACGCAACTGGAAGAGGAGTAGACTACGCAGCTGGACGACCGACGGTGACGATGGCTGAGTGAAGATGAGCTGATGAGGGTGCCGCGCAGCTCTATGTGTGTAGGTCTGTGGATGTAAGACGACAAGAAGCAAGCAGCGGGCAGAGGCGTTGATGTGATTATATGAATTGTTACCATAGGAGGGCTTTAGGCGCCCTATTTCTAAGATAGAGCGCTTAAACTATCGTATCTGTTCTTATAATTTTAAAAATGTCACCACCTTCATTTTTACTCCCTTTTTTAAAAAAAGATGCGAATTTTAGTTATAAAAATTATACTCTGTACTAGTGTGGGCATCCATACTCATGTAATTGAAAAGTCTAATAATGTTTTTTACCTGCAGCCCTATTTTAAAATAAAAGAACACATTTTTAATTATGAATTAGGACAGTACTTATATACAACTCTAAAAATAATTTAATGAACTTTTTTAAAATAATCTTTATCACAAGTTTATCTATATTTACTTGGTTGGATATACATAGTATTAGTATAGTATATTATTGGATAATAATATATCTTAACGCCTAAATTTATTTTTTTAACAAACTAGCTATCCCTAAAGAGATTTTTCATTGAAGAGGATAGTTTTAATACAGATTATTTAATGAAATGTTTTAAGAACAACTTATATTTTTATTTTACAAACAACAATGACAAATCTCATTCCACTAACAAGGTTAGTTATGTACACTTTATGATGCCATTAAGTATTATTAACAATCAAATATTTTAATAAATTGTTAATTAAGAGGTTTTGCATAATAGTTTTATTGAGTGTTCTTTTCAGTTCCCATCCACGCCTTTAAGTTTCAAATAGTCCAAACCTTGTATATCATTTTTTTACTAATTTTTAATAGATGTTACTCCAATTCTTCCTCCTCGTATATTTATTCATTACATCGAATCTAATCTTATATGATCACATTATATTCATCTCATCAAAACTTTTATCTCAGCCACCTCCCACTTTACACTTTTGCTATCTTTTAAAAATCTGACATTCATTGTCATGTAACATTGTTCATTTTGTAGTATTCCGATCAAACTTTCACGTTATCTTATTAGATACTTTTTTATAACAAATAACTCTGCAGCTTTCTCAAATTTATCCTATGTATGAACTTTGACACTTTTTAGAATGGTTTGATCTCGCATTTTAATATCTAAATCCACTTCTAACTTTTTCCATTGTACATGTAACTAGCTTAAACTTAATTAATTTTCTAAATCCTTATAAAAAAGTTTTCTAGCTTCTTTAAACAACCAAGGGAGTAATTTTTATTCCTGCTCGAATCAGAAGAGGAGAAAGAAGAATAACCCTGTACTTGGTCCATGCATATGCAAACATATTGATGAAGTCACGGGTCACTGGCTCAATCAAAAGCCATCATTTTGATTTGAAGACGAAGATCCGCACCGTACAGACAGAGAAATGTATGGACAAACGAGCTCATTCATGTCCTTTCACACATTATTCAACTTCGATCTCCACCTTCTCTTTCACGGGAAGGGGAAGGGGTTGTAGCTGCGCCTTCCCACTCAATTTTGGGTCTTTTTCTGATGTTTTTTCGCGTTTAATTTCTTGTATTATTGGGTTTTATTTTCAAATTTTTATGAATCTTAAAAAATAGACACTTTAAAGTTGGAAATGCGATTAATGCCTTTCAAGATGTATCATATCTTTGAAAAATTATAAAAAATTGAAAACATTTATTCCAATGTTATGGTGCAAGTTGGCTGATACGCTAATTTCCAGTATAATATTGGCCCTATTTGGAATCACTGTTAGAAAATTCAAACGAGCGTTTTTAAACAATATTTATTTAATGACCGTAAAATAAGAAAATCTCCTTCATATATTTATCTTGTAAATGGTAAAAGCTCTTCTCTATCGCGTTATAAACGGGCTCATTTTTTTTCCTATCAATGTCATACATGTCAAACTAGCATAATTTCATAAATGCCTAATTTAATTTAATACTATTTAATTTATACTGCAAATAATCAAAATAATCAAGTATGCCATTGTGAATAATGTGATATTGAAAAAGGAAGATGTGTTACTATGCGATTGATTCATTACTATGGGACCCATTGTAACATTTGTTTTTGGTCAAATCAATGTTATATATCAGAAGATCATTTTGGAAATTCTAATCCAAAATTGCTTTGAAGGACTTTGGTCCTTGTACAAATTTTTGGTTCTTTCTACTACTCATGGGGTTCCAATATTAACTGGGGTGTATGCTTTGAATTTCTTTGGGCCTATCCCCATGATTTAATTGAAGGGTTGTACAATGATGGTAAAAAAAAATTGAAGAATTGTACAATTGTTGTTTGCAGGAAAACTATACCCCGCCATGTTATTATTGGACCACATAGTCTTATCATGTTGGAACTTGCCCATTTGAAATTGAAATTGAAACGAATACATCTCCAATTAGTTATTTTATAGTAGCAATGTAATCTTAAGTTATTTAAAAAAAATCATTCAAGTCATAGCAATAGTTATATTTATAATCATTAAAATAAAAAATAATTTCATGCAAATTATTTTGGGTAAAAATTCAAAAATACTCCTTGTGCCAGTTTGATGCAGTTCCTTCACAAATTTGTCTCAACTTGCGTAAAAGTACTTATTTGTCGCGTTCCCAAACAAACCATTTATCTTTTTTAAAAAGAGCTACTGATACCATGAAGTTTTGCTAAGTGCACATGAGTTTGTGCCAACACCAAGCATGATACAAACGGGCATTTCCGATTTGTGCTACCTCATTCTAATCTTCCGAAGCCAAAGATGCCCCTTGGGATAGCAAATCCCCCTTTTAGCGAAAAAAAGACAACACCATGAGTTTCTCTTCCGTGGACATGCCGACAATCGGAGAGTTCATCTGCTTACAGTGGCAATTGCGAGAAGGATTTCATCGTTAATGGACGAGAATGATGAAAGGTCGAAGAATATAAATAATCGGAGAGTCACATAATTCAATCTTTCATGTCTCAAGCTGGTGGTGAAGGAAAAACTCGGCCACGAGTAGGCAATGAAAGGAAGAATAAGCTTCTTGTTTACCCGAAGAGAGAGCGTGAGCTGAGAGAGACGATAGGTACTACAGCGGTGCTGGCGTTATCCTTCAATGAGAACTTGTTTGGGAGAGGATTGGTAGCGCTGAATTCACTAAGGAACAGTAGGGTTTTTGAGCAAAAGTTGTGGAAGGAGGTGATGGCAATGAAGTGTAAGGATCGCTCGCCGGCAATGCCAGTGAACGGATTCGATTATGCAAATGTGGATGAACGGACGAACGAGTTGGTGGGGTACCTCCACCACCACCTGACGAATCCCGCCATGGCACATCACCGGCCTTAAGCTCTAACAGCAGCGGCATTTGGAGGGGTAATGAAGGGAGTACAGAGGGAGAAAGGAGACGGGAGGTAGAGTGAGTGAGAGGGGAGGGAGAGAGTTGCACCATGAAGAATACCAAGGGTTGACACTTGGCATCGGATGAGGCTCACAAGTGAAAAAGTAATGGAGGCTTGAGGCTATCGATGGAGATGGAATTGGTATTATTTGAGAAAGTTTATCTGCATTTTGGCACCCAAGAAAAATTTATGATGTCAGCAGCTCTTTTTTGAAAAAGGTAAACAGTATTTTTTAACATTTACCCAAATATTTTTAATAATTTTAACAGGGATCTGATCACTTTATCTTTGTAGTTTTGATTCAATTATAATTTAGTCATTTAATTTTAACTCAATAAATTTAATCTTTATAGTTTTGATTCGAATAGTGTATTATTGACTTGGTTAAAACTTATTAATCCCTAAATTTTAATTTGGTGCAATTCGATCTCTACATTTTTAATCATTTAACATGTGTATACACTACATTTTAGAAAATAAAATATAAATATTGAAGTTATTTTTAAACTTAGGACTAATGTTTAAAATGATTAAATTCTATAGATTCAATTGCAACAAG
This sequence comes from Vachellia pachyceras, assembly GCA_025593235.1. Taxonomy (NCBI): domain Eukaryota; kingdom Viridiplantae; phylum Streptophyta; class Magnoliopsida; order Fabales; family Fabaceae; genus Vachellia; species Vachellia pachyceras. The sequence continues at coordinate 1,653 of JANTPZ010093414.1, read as the reverse complement.
TCAAATTCAAAGATTGAATTAGACCCATTTGAATCCAAGTCAAAATCATAAGGATCAAATTGTATTTAAAGTTTAGGAATTAAGTTTTAATTGAGGCAAAACTATTTAATTAAGGACTAAACTATTAATTAGTCTTAGAATTACAATTTCAGTAAGTGTATTAATTTACAGTTAAAATGAGCTATTTAATCCAACTTGTATGTATAGTTATAACTGTTATATTATTTCATTAATAGCTATAAAATTGAGGCAAAATCAATAAGTAAAAATTTATTTCAATGCAAATAAGTGTCGTTGTAATTACTTAACAAAATAAATTAAATGGAACTTTTTTTGTTGGGGCTTCATTTTGACCAAAAAAAAAATCAAATCTGTTATCTGTCACCTTTTGATATCATGGATATAAAAATCCGAAGTGTTTTCATAAAAACAAATATAGCATATCCTCAAGTATCTCCATACATGTTTCAATCCAAATAGGAAAAGGGAGGAAAACAGAACACAGCCAGTGGTCCATGCATTAAGCCATTATATACTCAAAGCCTTTTCTTTTCTTTTTCCCCCCTGTAAAAGCCAGTGGTCCATGCATTAAGGCATTATATACTCAAAGCTTTTTCTTTTCTTTTTTTCCCCTGTAAATGAAATTATTCCCAAATCATTTGGATTTGAGATGAAAGTTACTTGAAATTAATTTCTATTGAGTAAGGAGCATCAAGAAGTACACTTTAGAGGATTTGAAGTTATATTCTCTTCTTACGAGGATGAGATCACTTAACATCTCAACCAACAATTTATTTGTAGTTAGAAGCTTCTTGTGTTTGTGCGTGGATGAGAGGCAAAACTCATTTTGAAGATGACATTGTACAAAGATATAAATGGCCAACCAGCTCATGCATATCCTTTTCTATTGCCAACCTGAACAACTTCTATAATGTTTACCGCCTCATCAACATCATCATCGGATTGAACTTGCCTATATATGTTGACCGCCTCAGACGACTCATCAAAGTGCTCCGTGTTTGTTCGGTTCCATATCGGCGTTTCTGACATACAACAACGTAAGCTCTTGCGTCATTTCATTTCAGTACAGAGAGACAGCCTCACATTAACCCTTCATGCCCCCATACCACACAAGTCACAACACAACTCGGTCTTTCATCTAAACAACGATCCTTATCTGACATGGAATCTTTGCTTTCCATGAAGCAGAAGCTTGATGAGCTTCACTTTATTTTGATACCTTTAATGGCGCCAGGTCATCTTCTTCCCATGGTAGACATAGCTAAATTGTTGGCTCGCCGGCGAGACGTCGTGAAGGTGACTTTGGTCACCACACCCCTCAACGCCATGCGAGTCAAAGCCACCATCGAAAGAGAGAACCAGTGCTACCATTCAAGCTCACATAAGAAGAAGATCCAGCTTCGGCATTTTCAGTTCCCAAGTTCTGCTGACTCTGGTGTTCCCGAGGGATGTGAAAGCGTGGACGCTCTCACTTCCATGGACGTGAAGATGAAATTCTTTAAAGCTCTCTGTAAGTTGCAGAATCCACTTGAAGAACTCTTTGAAACTCTTGTTAGCGGTCATCCTCCACCTCCCACCTGCATAATATCTGACAGATACGTTCCATCAGTAGCTTCTGTTGCGAGAAAGTTC
>JANTPZ010093413.1:0-26497 GCA_025593235.1 Vachellia pachyceras | reverse complement strand
AGAATCAGTAGCATCTCTGGCCATTATTATCGTTGCATCGCTTTCACATTTCAAGAGGAACAAGAACTTTTTCCAGAAAACAGCAAGGCTTTTTTTTGGAAAGACAATAAATCAAAGAAATTAAACGGAATCCCAATAATGAAAGATTACAAATAATGAACAAAACAAATAATCCGCGCACGAAGATACCTGTCCTGTGAAGATGAAGAAGACGAGTTGACGACCCACGAAGATGAAGATGAGGATGCACGAAGAGATTAAGATGAAGATGCACGGAGAGACCAGACGGAGTGGCCGTGCTCTCGCTGGGGTTAGGGTTGGGGGAATTTCAGATGGTAAAGTGGTCAAGCGTGTGATTTGGTTGTGGTCCAGCATAAGGAATTATGATAGAAAGCCGTGTGCTACCCCGTGAGGAATTTTGTGCGTGATAGAAAGTTATGTCCAAAATTTTAATGTGGAGTTAATATAGCTTTCCTTCCCTCTACTCCCTCATGCATCATCTCCACTTTATCATTTTCCATATGCTCCATCCTCACTCCATCCGATGCAACTCCACTGAAACCTTCTTGACAAGCTGCAAAATTCTGTTCATCTTCTCCATTTCTTGTATGACTCGGAACGAGGGCTTTGAGTGGGCTGAAAGTGAAATAATTGAATAAGCAAGGTCTCATTTAAAATTCTTAACCCAAGTATACGTCAAAGTCAATGCAGTGAACAGACATATATAATTATATATATAATTATGTTAAATGATGCTACAATTCGGTGGGCAGTGCGAGGAAATTTCCGCACAATATCGTTATCGCAGTTGCAGGGCGAATACCAGAAACTTTGAGTCAACACGTTGATACTCGAGGAACAAGAGTGGTTGCTTTAGATTAAAGGAAGCAGTAAGAGCGATTATTATTTGTGGAGCAAAGGGCATTATGGACCACAGGCTGGTGAAAGCCGCAAGGGAAGGAGATGTTAACACACTACTCAACCTCATGGAGGAGGATCTCGAAATACTGGAGAGAGCATCTTCGACACCTTTTGCAGATTCACCTCTTCATGTTGCAGCGCTATACGGAAGATCAGATTTTGTTCAGCAGGTTGTGAGTTTAATGCCTTCTTTAGCCAGAGAGACAAACCAAAGAGGTATGATTCCACTTCACTTGGCATCTTTGAAAGATCATGTTGAGACTGTGAAGGAGCTGTTGAAGGCGAAGCTTGATGATGAAGATGATGATGGAGTACAGAATCATCAGCGCCTTGTGAAGGACGAGGAAGGCTGGACTCCATTGCACTGCGCCTCACTGAAAGGTAAAATCAGAGTGATGGAAGAGTTAATTAGCGATTGTCCTCAGAGCTTGGAACAAGTCATAGCAAAAGGAGAAACAGTTCTTCACGTGGCAGTTAAGGCTCATCAATTCAAAGCTGTGAAACTGCTAGCCAACAGCATCAGGCATCACAATTTGCAGATAATGTTCAAAATCCAGGACCAAGAAGGCAGGACTTCCTATCAGCTTGCGGAAGCAAAGAAACATTTCCAGGTACATACATATATTAAGAAGGATATAAATGTATTTCAATATAATATGTGCATCCTATCAAATATAGTCATAATTTTTCTTCGAATCAATTTGTTTAATTTATAACCTGATATATCCTAATAACACAAGTAAATAAATACTTTTAAGTAAAGAATTTAGCTTCTTTAATAATTTCAAAAGAAAAAAAAGATTAAACATGTTCCTATAGTAAGGATAAGAGGTAGTACGTATTAGAGTCTTTATGTAATATAACTGTGGTAGGTACTGGAGGTGCTAAAGGAAGATGATGAGAAGGATGATGATGAAATAAGAGAGGAACACTGTATAAAGTTGGAGGGCATCACCACTATCCATGACCTTGAAGATGCAAAGAAAACATCTTTGGTAAAAACGCAAAAAATTTACCACTTCTTATTCTTCTTTTCTTATACATTCCATAAGGTCAAGCCAAAGAGAACCACCACAAGACTAGTGAAATTAAATATGATATTTAGTACAAGAGTTAAAGTATACTTAATATATGCTCGTCTTTCTAAAACACTATATATCTCCTTTCAATCATGTATCCTACTTAGTCTCATTTGATAAAGTCACTTCTAATTTTTTTTTTACTGAAATTAAGGTAAATTTTAAAAAATTCATTTACTGCCTAAATATTAAAAAAAATTCTTTCTTTATCCCTATTTTAGTACATCCTTAAAAATAGTTTCATGTTTTCCTATATTAGCATTGTGATAAATAATCAATAGGGCATCTTATAAAAAGTTCCCCAAAACTTCTCCAAATGCTTTATAAATAGAACATCGGAGCATTATTAACATATATAGTTGATACATCATATAAGAATATATGTTGTTGGGTGGTGTGGAAAAAATAATAAATATGGGAGACAATGGAGATCTCAATTTTATATTTGGAATCAAAATAGACCTCTTATCTCAACTAGCTTCTACTTGTACAAATTGAACTAGGAGTATATAACTTCTTTTATACACACAAATACACAAGGTAATGAAGAATCTCTATTCTTTTATAGTGCTTACATGAAAAAAAAAGAATTGCGGAGAGTGAAATATACATTATGGTGGCAGGTAAGACGAGATGAAGGGAACGAAGAGGAGAAGGATGAGGTAAAGGAAGAAATTAGCATAAATGTTGATAAAGAGAGGCAACAAGTAGCATTATTAGCAGGGTTTCAAAACATAGGATTACTAGTGGCAACGTTAATTATAACGTTGACGTACCAAGGTTTGGCAAATCCTCCATCAACACTGTTCCAACCAGGCGCGGAAATAGATTGGAGATGCCTGTCTAGATTCCCCCTATCAAGTGGTTCCATGAACTACAACGTCTTTTTGAAGTATGTTAAGAGCTGTCCAGCTTATTTAGCTTTATTGTTCTTGGTTTATAATTCCATAGTCTTCATCCTATCAATCTGCCTTCTGCTTTCGAGTGTAGGAGGGTCTCATGGATTCCTCTTGTTTATGCAATTCCTCGCTATATTCCTCGTAACCAACTACTGCGTGTTACTGGCGGCTATCACTGCCTCTGCTATATATGCTACGATTCCAATCACCTTACTTTGTTATGCCTTCTTGGTTTACTTACTGTGCAAAGAACGCGGGATAGCAAAAATAAAGCTACCGTATTGGATGGGCAAGTTGAGAGGTGAGGAGTGAATTCAGCTAGTACATGTATTCATAATTGGAAGGTAAGTATAGCTGTGACAAGAAAATAACTGTCAACTGAAATGTAGTTTTCATTTTCCTCAATTTTTATTTTGTTGTTGCTTTTTTTATCCCTTGTGTATTTCTTGAAAGTTATTTTGTTACCAGTTTCTTGTTATTTATGTCACTTAAAGTAATAGTACTTGGAATTTATGGATGTGATGTGAAATAATGATTATCAGCTCATAAGCACTAAACCTCTATTAGATCACCGTTAGTAATTCATCTTCCCCTGCTTCCTCCTTCATAACCCAAGCTTGGTTTATACGGCAAAACTCTTGTCATAGAGGTGAAACACTACGAGAAACAGGCTGAATTCATCGTCGGTGGTGTCTTCAAGCAGGGGAGCCACAACGATATCACTCATGGCTTTGGTTCCTCTTCAATACAGAGTACCCATTTGTTGTAAAGCATTGGATGCTTCATATGATCATTTGGTTACCAAATGGTATTTTGGATTTTGAAGCGGGATTGCTGGGGATATCGTCAGTTTTGGGGAGGGGGATTTCTGGTATAGGAATTGAGGAGGATAAGAGGGAGGAGTGATGAAGATAAGAGTGCATAGATTGAAATGGTGGACTGAGCTTTAGAAAGAAAAAAAAAAAACTGGAATTTCTTCTTCTGAGGGAGGAAAGGTAAACCTACAGGGTGAATAAGAAGATGAAAGGGTGAGAAAAAACCTCCGGTTTGTCGGCAAAGGCAAAATCATCTCCAGGGAACATTGATTATCAGCAGTGCTAGAGTTTTGAAGAACTAAGGGGCTGAAGAAGAATCCAGTTGTCGAAATTTTATTGGCTACTTTGACCTAATAGACTTTACTAACTTGAACTAAGTTTTATCCTTCTGAACATAAGCTTATAAATAAATATTTTATTTAACTTTTTTAAACTTTTGAAAAGATGAAAATTGAAAAAGGACGAAGAAAAGGACTTGGTGGTTTCTTGAATATATCCTTCATGATTCAGTTGCAGGTAATGAAAAATATTGACATAAGAAACTTAAATAAATATCTGATTTGCGATTGAGATTCCCGTATTTCGTCTATGTCTGAATCGGTATTTGCAACTCATCTTTTAACTAAATCTTTCAAGATCTAATTGTTATTGAATTTATCTTTTGGAAGCTAATTGTTATCCCTTGTAAAAAAAACCAGTTTGAGAATCTAATGCCAGTTTGGCTATCTTAATTTTGAGGTTGGCGTTCTAATCTGATTTTCAAACTGATTAAAAAAATTATTTAATCTTTACCTGCTTCCCAAACTTTGATCCAAAAAAGACATAAAAGCTAATAATTAAGGTCTCGAAGGACAAATATGAGGGAACAGTAGTCTACATTACAAGAGATATTTCTTCTGGAACAGTAGTCTACATTACAAGAGATATTTCTTCTGCGTTCCTCCCAGTTACTATCCTTATTTTTAATGAACGTAGTTTCCACTTTCAAACTTGAATGAGAAAAACTTCGTGATATGTGGGCCTAAACAGATTTCAGTGACCCTCAAGGAAAACACCAACTTATGCTTGCATTGAGGGAAGGAATGGGTGAACCATTTCTGAAAGAAAACGAGCCAAGAGTTGGTTGAGTGAGGGTCCTTGGTTAAAGACATGATCAGTGCCTTTTGTCTCTTCCTGTGGTTATTACAAAGGACTGAGAGGTAACAGTTATGGAATGAAGACATGATCCACATAATGGATGTAGGATTGACATTACTTGCTCAGGCTTGGATGCCTCTTATATATCTGAGAGATGAATTTCATTTTTTTTTCTCATCCAATTCGCTTTATATATGGTTTTATATGACATTTGAATTATTCATATTTGGTCTTTTGCAAAATATGTATTCCCGGCCCCTTCATTGCAGTATTAAATTATTCATATTAAAATTTAACAACTTGAATTTAATAAATTACTTTTCTTTTTATAACTTAACATTTCAATGATAAATTTAATAAAGATCAATATGAACCATTCAAACATTAATTTTATGGTTGTAAAAAGGGAAGAAGGGAGAAAAAGGATGAGAAGGGAAAAAGAGAGGTTCATCTTCCCTTATTTATTGGGTTGATGCGTTGGTTATCCACTTGATAAATCGGCTTCCCACAACAGTATTCAATGAAAGGTCCACCAGTATTCTAGTGTCAGGATGATGATTCTCCCACCTTGTCAGAGCTTGGACACCGAATAAGGTTAAAGTATTCAAGGCATGGTCAGGAAAATTGTCCAAAAATCCATATCATCCCATCGTGGATCCCACTTTTTTTTTTTTACCTTGCTTCAATTGCATTAGAAAATAAACAGGGTTAGATACAAGTTGAGGCACGAGAAAAACAGTCGTCTCTCTTTTCTCCTTCTTGGAGTCTCCTCTCCCTTGTGAGTGCGTATTCCTAGTGAGCTTGGGGTTCTAGTGCCTATCTCTTTGGCTTTGCCGGAGGAGAGGTCGTTCGGCTAGAGGGTGTTGTTTGGGGTTTTGTTTCCTTGTTCTTTTGTGTTTTGTGTGAGGTTGCTATGATCTTTGGGGTATGGATTGAGGGAGGAGTGGTCGAATCGATGGAGGAGATTGGGGGTTCATATTCGATGCAGAAGGGAAGTCAAAGGCTAGGTGGAGATTTCAGATTCTTGGTGCCTATCCCTGATGGACCTAAGCAAGGGAGTTTGACAACTGCAAGATTTAGGGAGCTGCTTGGTCCTCTTGCTATTGCTTCAAATCTGGTATGGAATCTTGCATCTTCTTCGATTTGGCTTGGACTCTTGTCTTTGGTTTTTCCTTTTAGATCTGGTGGTTCAGGGCTGGGGAGGTGTGTTGGTCGATCTGTGTTAAAGCTAATGAAAAGCTGTTAGTGTTGACGGTGGCGTTTCTTATATTGGGAATATGCTCTCTTTATGGCAGAAAGGTTTATGCAATGGAGGGATTTAATAGAGTGGTTCTTTGAACTCACATCCCTCCGTGCTGACACCATTGGTGTGTCCTCCATATTCTGGCAATGGCATCGACGGCTGCGGCTCATCTGTCTCTATGTCTTTGTTTTAGGGTTAGGGTTTGAGTTGAATGTGTTGTTTGGGCTTTGGGTTGAAATGTTCGAGCTTTTGTTGTGTATTTTGCAGCTTGTTTAAGTTGGGTCTTACTTCTTTTTGAGTTTTGTTATCTTGTATTCTCTTTTATATATCAAATATTTATGTTCGTAAAAAAAAAGAAAATAAACAGGGTTGGATATATTAAAAAACGTTATTCCTTCACAATTTATTTAATCAAGATTTGAATCTCCATTGGGAAGGACGTTTACATTTACTTCCCAAAAATATATAATACATAATTCAATATTTTTCCTGTTTCGCTCTCATTGACACTTCCGCACAATTCTTGATCTTCAAACTGAATTAATAATTGCATCCTTGAAATGAATAAATAATCAACACGGCAAGCAATGTATACTGTGAGGTTATAAATAGAGGAAAGACGCGTTGATAAGTCGACAGAGTGGTTTGTCGTGATTGTTTGTGGAGCAAATTAAAGGGCAAATTGGACCAGAGGTTGGTGAAAGCTGCAAGAGAAGGAGATGTTAATACACTACTCAACCTATTGGAGGAGGATCCTCAAATACTGCAGAAAGCTTCTTCACCTCATTTCGCAGATTCACCTCTTCACGTTGCTGCACTCTCAGGGAAAACAGATTTTGTGAAGCAGATTGTGAGTTTAATGCCTTCTTTAGCCACAGAGACAAACCAGCAAGGTATGATCCCACTACACTCGGCTTCTTCAAAAGGTCATGTTGAGACTGTGAGGGAGCTATTGAAGGCGAGGCTTGATGATGATGATGATGATGATGATGGAGTACTAATTAATCATTAGTGCCTTGTGACGGATGAAGAAGGCTGGACTCCGTTGCACTGCGCCTCACAGAGAAAGGCAAAATAAGAGTGATGGAAGAGTTAATCAGTGAATGTCCTCAGAGCTTGGAAGAAGTCACAGCAAAAGGGGAGACTGTTCTTCATATAGCAGTGAAAGCTAATCAATTTGGAACTGTCAAACTGCTAGCCGAAAGCATCAAGCGTCACAATTTGCAGATACTGTTGAAAGCACAGGACCAAGGAGACAAGACTTCCTATCAGCTTGCAAAAGCAAAGAAACTGTTCCAGGTACATATGTGCATCCTATCAAGCTATATTTATCATTTTTCTTTCAAATTAATTTGTTTGACGATATATAATCTAATGATACACGTAAAACAAGTAATTTTAAGTAATGCATTTAGTTTCTTTAATAATCTCCCAAAAAATGTCAAACTGACTTTTATAGCAAGGATCGGAGGCAATACATATTTGATTGCTTATGTCATATAATTGTTACAGGTACTGGAAGTGCTCAAGATAGATGATCAGAAGGAGGGTGATGAAATAAGAGAGGACTATAAAGGTGGAGGACAGTACCACTCTCTATGATCTTGAAGCCAGAAAGAAAACATATTTGGTAAAATTCCAAATATTTACCACTTCTTATTCTTCTTTTACTTTTAGGTCAAGCCAAGGAGAACCACCACAAGACTGGTTAGTTACAGGATTGTACAAAATAAATCTTATCTTTATTAGTATGAGAGTTAGAGTAGAATTAATATATGCTAGCCTTTCTAAAAGATTGCAACTTCTTTCAATTATTCCTATTCAGTCCCATTTGATAAAAGTCACTTCTAACATTTTTTTACTGACATTAAGGGAAATTTTAAAATTCATTTACTATCTAAATATTAAAAAAGTTTCCTTCTTTGTCCCTATTTTAGATACATCCTTTAAAATAGTTTAATATTAGAGCATCATCAACATATATAGCTGATAGATCATATAAGAATATGGGAGACAATGGAGATTCCAGTTATGCATTTGGAATCCAAATACACATCTCAACTAGCTGCTACAAATACACAAGATAACGAAGAAAACCCTATTATTTTATAGTGATCGTATTAAAAAATAAAATTGTGGAGATTGAATATGGTGGCAGGTAAGACGAGACGAAGGGAAAGAAGTGGAGAAGGATGTGATTAAGGAACAAACTATCATAAATGTGGGGGTGATCGTTGCGATGAAGCGCTCGAAAATAATAAAGAGATGCAACAAGTAGCACTATCAGCAGATTTTCAGAACACAGGATTACTAGTGGCAACATTAATTATAGCGTTGACGTACCAAGGTTTTAGCAAATCCTCCATCAACGCTGTTTCAACCAGGCATGGAAATAGATTGGAGATGCTTGCATACGTTCCCCCATCAAGTTATATCATTCGCTACGACATCTCCAGACCTGTCGAGCTTTTTCAGCTTTATTTTTCTTGCTTTATAACTCCATAATCTTCACCCTATCAATCTTCCTTCTGCTTTCGAGTGTACGAGGGTCTCGTGGATTCCTCTTGTTTCTGCGATTCCTCACCATATTCCTCGTAAGCAATTATTGTATTTTATTGGTGGCTATCATCATCTCTACTGCATTTGCTACGATTCCAATTACCTTACTTTGTGGTGTGTTCTTCGTTTACTTACTGCACAAAGAATGTGGAATAGTACCGTGGAGAGGTGAGAAGTGAATTTATTAGTAAGTAGATGTATTCATAATTGGGAGGTAAGTATACATGTGAGGAGAAAATAGTGTCAACTGAAATGTACTTTTCATTTTTATTTTTCTCAATTGTTATTTGTTGTTGTTTTTATCCACTGATGTATTTCTTGAAAGTTATTTTGTCACCAGTTTTTTGTTATTTATATCACTTAATGTAATGGTATACTTGAAAGTGAATGGATATGAGAAATAACGATTGGCTCCTCATTATGTTAAAATTCAGTCGTACATTGCTGCACAGAAAATTAAGAAATTGTCCAAAAACAACTTAAAAGGGAAATTCGATTATGGTCCTCACTGTAATTGGATATAAAAAAAATGGCATCTTTTATATTTAGGTCGTATTTGGTATTGAAAGTGATTTTTGATGAAAACGAAAATAAGATTGGAAATAGATGGTATTAAAACCGAGTTTATTTATTACCCAATTAATTTTTATATTAAAGTTGATCAAATATGTAGCAGAAAGAATCTAGTTGCTCATATTACAGATTGAGCTTATTGGTCAACTGGATTTTATATTTTACATAAAAGTTAGTATATATATTACATCTATCTGATCATTAATATAAAAATTAATTGATTTTTTGGAGAAAATTAAGATGTCAAGGCACTGAAGGAGAGAGGATTATCACATAACATGGCAGAGGAGGAGGAGAGTGATAACCCTGAAGCATCTGATGAAGAAGAGGAGAACATGAACAATAGGAACCCTCACTTTTTAAAGAACTAATGAAAAAAGACTTACTTTAAAAGAAGTATTTGAGTAAAAAGAATGAAAGGAGAAGGGGAAAGTGAGGGTTCCTATTGTTGAAGCTTCTTACCCAAAGAACCAGGAAAATATCAAGGAGAGAGGTGCACCAGGGTGAAGATGGAAGAGACAACATGGAGAGTGAGTTTGAATCTTTCAATAACGAAGACAAACTGACATAGAGCCTAGAGTCAACACAAAACGAAAGCATGGGTTTTGTAGTCTATAACGTGTGTCAGCTTCATTTTGTTTTTCAAATATCCTCCTCCGTTTTCAATTTCCATCTTTCTCTTCCAACAATCCTTCGGACTAGAGCCAAACATTTTGTTCCGTTTCTTCTCATTTTCCAAGAAGTTTGGTTGGGTCTGGAAAGTGAAGATAAAACTCAAGTGAGCCAACCAATTTTGAACACAAGCAATTGGACTTGGCAGGTAAAGACAGAGCAACACAATTAGTGTTGGAAATCAGCCGCTCATTCCAATTTCCAATCTTTGAAAAAAACTTCCAATTCTCCTTTTTATAAGTTACTCTCTCAACTTCTTTTTTATAAAAGACATTTTTAGAGTGACATATCACCAAAAAACCCTTTATTAGAGGAGCAAATTAAGTTCATTATGGAGAATGAGAGGCTTGTGAAAGCTGCAAGAGATGTTAATACTATTCAACCTATTGGAGGCAGAGTAACCAAAGAGATAAAAAGGCTCCTTATCCTTCTTAGAACTCACATTTGACTATAAAGATAGTCACACTCCTGTAAGATCAACAACTTCCACATCTTTTACCCATCGTTCGTGGGTTCAACTGGCGAAGGTATTAGACACTCTCACCAAAGGGAGAGGGTTCGATATTAGGGAAGGTCACTTTGTTGTGGTTCCAGTCGCGGCGTTTGGGGGGCAACCTAGCTCCTGTGTGTTTAGGTAAACGCCTGAGGGTAATTGACGACTCACCATACCCAAAATTAGTATGATCTAAGAGGAAGAAAGATTTCACCATGCCTTTGGCTTGTGGGTGAGCCCAACCCCCTGTCTAAAATTTATGTATAAAAAAAAACAACCTCCACATCTTTTAATAGTAAAATGAAGGGATAAGTCCTTATACTAAGGTCAAAAGAAGGAATTCAACTAATGTTAGGGAGTTACCTCACTACAAGAAAACACTCAATTTCCAGCAGATCAATTAGCCACATAATTTTTTCTGTGGCTGCGCCAATAATCAATAGATTTTTTTTTTTCTAATGAAATTTTTTATGAGAATTTTCTGTCTATAAATCAATTATGAAATAAAATTCCATCACTAATTCCGTGGCCAATTTCATATGGAATTTTTTTAGTAGCAGAATTACCCACAGAATTTTCCCATCGCTAATTTCATATGGGGTATTTTTAGGCATGGAATTTTGCCATGGCTAATTTCCATGGTAAACTCCATCCCTAATTTTATACGAGGCATTTTTAGCCACAAAATTTTTCAGTGGCAAATTCTTTTGGTAATTCCTTGCCTAAAATTTATAATTTATTTTTTACTTTTAATAAAATTAATATTAAAAAATAATGTTTTATAAAAATAAAAAATTATGATATTAATAATAATATAAATATATAAAAATTATTGTCCTATCAATAATATATTATATATGAAATAAAATGAAAATATATAAAATAGTAAATACACATATAAATTGTTGGTTTTAATTAATGTTAGTTAAAAAACAGAATTTAAATCCAAAATTGGCTAAAAATATATTCATATGAAAATTCATTCTAGATTTAAAATTCAAAATTTTTAATTTAAAATGAATTGATATTAAAAAATTATAATCAATAAATAAAATTATTTTGAAGTTGTATCCATTTAAACTTCAAATAATCATTCCATTTTTTTAGTTTTAATAATATTATATATATGTAAATATATATATATATGTATACAATTTATTATTTAGCAAAATATCATATATGTATAATGTGTGTGTATTTTTTTTTTTTGATACATGTAATGTGTGTGTATGTGTAAGGTAACTATAACTCTTCTGTCAAAGGCTCATGCGTGAGCTCAAAGGCTCCAAGCAGGTTCTCTCCACGGAGAATGCAAAAGTGGCAAGCGAGATAGCAGTCGATCAAGAGATGTGACATGTGGCAGCCAGTAATTCCGTTCCATGACAAATTCTCTGGCAAAACTAAAATTCCAAACAAACTATATAAGAGGTATAATATCATGAGAAATTTACTGTTTAATCCCACATAGTAAACATATTTATCAAATGGTCTCAAATTTTAAAATATTTAACAAATGGTTCCATTGACAATGGGCAGTAAATTTTCTTAAAATGGGACCATTTGTTAAATATTTTAAAATTTGAGACCATTTGATAAATATATTCCTTATTTGGGACTGAACAATAAATTTTCTTAATATCATTTATAAAAATTCTTATTAGATATGCTATTCATTTGCCTAACGCGTTCCCAAATAATTGTTTTTTTCCTGTTTTGTAACTTGAATATTTCCTTAACATATCATTTTCTTATTATAGAAAAAATGTGAACTCTCTCTCTCACACACACAAACACATATTTAGACATATTTTAATTACAATATTTTTCTGAGGTATTTCATATAGAGACAAAAAGTCCCATACCACTGTAAGGATTTCATAAAAGACGAAATTGAATAGAATAAATAACCTGAATTATTATTTTATTTATACATATAAATATCAATAAAAAAATTAAATAATATAATTCCAAACAAACTTGAATTTAGGACATACGTCTATTATTGTTCAAACTTCAAACTTAAGAGTCACAATATTAGATTTTGTTCATTAATAAATATTGTCCCTCTAGTGTATATTATAAGACGTTTCTAAAAATAATGGGTGGTCCTTACTATAAGTCTCCATTAATTGGGCAATACTAACTATGTTTATTTCATGGTTCCCTTTATTTAAAATTTGATGCAATTATTCATTGTGGCTTCACTGGTTGCTACCTCAACCTTTACTAAAATTGATTTTCAATGATGACTTTCAGCGGTGATAGAAAAGTTACCGTTAAAAGTCATACTACTTTTAGTGGTAAATCTTTTTTGTCATCATTAAAGGTAAGACTTTTAGCCGCAACTTTTTATGTCCCTACTAAAGGTAAAAAATTTAATCGTTATTTTATTTGTAATTTTGTTATTAGAAATAATATTTTACCTGAAAATAAAATTTTTAAAAAATAAAATTAAGAAATTAATAATTATATAAGTATACAGAAATTATTATTCAATCAATAATATACTATATAAAATAATAAACACATATGTTAAAATTATCATTCAATTTATTTTTAACTTCTAATAATATTATATATTGTATGTATATATATGTATAAATGTATATATGTAAAATTATGTAGCAAAATATTATATATATATATATATATAAGGTAAATGTGCAATTTTAATTCGAAAGTTTTCATGTAGTAGGATTGGGTATCTGGAATTTGGGAGCGATACCGTCCCAAAAGTTTAAAAATAGGAGCAATGTCACCCTTTTTTAAGATCAATCACATTAATTGTTAATTTTGACCCAAAGTGCTTACATGGCAACTGTTAGGGGTGAAAACAGGCCAGGCTCCACTCCAAATAAATCTGGTATGTTTGTGGAGAATCTGGCCTGACCCGACCTGTGGCCTGTATACATGCCAATTTTTGGCCTAAGCCTAGACCTGTTGTAGGCCTGGCCTATAACTTGTATACAGGCCTGTTCCAGGTGTTCAAACAAAGAAAGTTCCATATGTTAGCAACATACAATAAATTAGGAACATCATCAAATATCCGATGTAAGTAACATCAACGGATAGGGAAAACTACAGACAAAAAATAATAAGACCTCCTTGCACAAAGGAGCATGCAAAAATTATGACAAAAATGATGAGAAACATACTGTAATAGAATTTCTCCAAAACCTCTTTGCACAATTGTCAAGGATTCCCTTAAAGAAACCATGTCCTAAAAACCAAAATAAATGTCAAAATAACCCCCTCCCTTGATAAATATCACTATAGACTTTTGTCCTTAAAAACTAAGCATTTTACTCGAGCCATGCACATCAAGTGATAACTACATAAAAATTTCCATATAATTCTGCCTTCCTTAATATAGTCAAACCTTTGAAACTAAGGAAAAATCAAAGTTCCTAAATCTAATAGATAACATCATGAATCCAAGGTTCAACAAGTACGACAAAAAGCATACCCTACATGAGACAGGCTGCTGGACAATATAATGACAAAGGTGCTTTTAAGATAAGATTGCGCACCATGTGCATATCAACGAACTTTATTGGATCTACAAACAAGCAAAATGTTATTAGTATTAGTACTATCAGGTATCACCATCAAAATGAAATCCTTGATCTTAGGAGAGGCTTTGAACTTCCAAACGAGTGTATAAAGAAGAAATTGAAGAAAAAGGCAAAACAAATAGATAGAGCCAGGTGAGAGAGAAACAGAATCATCAATAGATGTTTTAGTTCATCTTTTGAAATTAATTATGTATATAGAAATTAAAACACAAACGATAAGATGTATGCATGCATGGTTTCAGGTCAGCATATTGAGATTTAGCATCATTAGTATTTATTCTAGTTCAAAGACTTTGCCAATAAACCAGATTGCAGCCAATTCCATTGATAATTTCCCACAACTTCTCTTCAACAATCAATCCTTTAACAAAACATGAAATGCTAACAACAAGGGACAACCCAATAATACAACAAACATGAAATGTTCAAAATTGTTCAACATGAAATGCTAATATGTCAGATCTTCAAAATAATTCAACAAAATACATGCAGCAAGTGGTTCTATACTTCTATTACACACAGCAAAAGGATCAAAAATAGTTGTACAAGTAGTAGCTAGAAGAGAACATCAGTAGTAGAGCAGTAGCAGAAGTGGAAGCTCAAAAGGGGCCTCTTTTTCTTTTTTCCTGTTTCAGCAAAAGGATAACTTTTTTTTCCCTGTTTCAGCAAAAGGATCAAGGAGCAGAAGTTGAAGCTCAAAAAGGGGCTCTTTCCATGGTATTAAATTAACCAAGAATTAACCAAGCAGTAGCAGAGCAGAGCATGGAGCACAGAACCATCGCCATTTTACCTAGAAGCTCAAAAAGTGGAATGACGGCTTACTATTTCCCTACATTCTACCTAGAATTAACCAAGCAGAGCATGCCAATATGGATGATGTGTGTTTGCCATGGAAATCCACAGAAAAACAAGACAGAAGAGACGAGATCGAAAAACAAAATGCAAGTACAAAAAAGCACACCTGAACGCTTTCGATGAGCAGAAAACATGAGCGATTGAGTGAAGACTGAAGAGAGGCGCTGGAAGATTGTTGGAAATAAGTGAGTTAGTTAAAGTGGTTAGTATTAATCACTTAGTTAGTTAATGTCCCACATGTCTATATAAAGGATCATAGTGAATTGATTTAGTGTGTGATTGTATAATCATCACCACAAGGTGAGAGGATAAGAATCTCCACCAAGAAGGGGAGGATAACTTGGGTCTCCCACTTCAAGAGTCCCCAAAATGGGGTTAGTTCATCTCCCTCAAGAGAGGGAAAATAATTGTTGTGCCTATATGGGTTTGTTATAATACATGTATTTTCTTATTCCATTTCTACTTTTAATATTGTCAACATGGTATCAGAGCATGTTGTTCTCTTGGGTTCAACGTTGCTGGAGTTACGAAGCACGGGAGCCAGATCTTGAAGCTTTGCGTTCTGTTCTTGCTTTGTTTCCATCGGAGTCACCTCAACGTCGCTGTGCATGTCTGTCCTAAAGTTCATGAAAGTTGACATGTCCAACGGCAACCAAGAAAGCAAGAAGGGCTACACACCCGCAACCGAAGATCCCATAACGGATGACAAGGTGTTAGGTGTGATGCGCATAATTCTTGCCTTTCAATCACTTTGGACCTGATTGAAACAACGTGTGAACACGACTCTATCTCGTCTACCATTTGCCGCCATCGATCTTGACCTCCTCTCAAGATTTTCTATTTCCTTGGTTTCTCTGATTCGAGGTTCAAGATCAGTTCATCATCATTACTTGTGCCACTTGTTGAATGTATGAATCCCCAAGTCTCGTCCAAGATCAGCTGCAAGGAGGAGACCGACGATTTCAAGTTCGAGTTTGATCATTCTTGAACAATGTCGCCGGTCATTGTTCTTTCATCGTCACCATCCTTATCTCTGTTGATCTGCAATGGAGATAGAAGCACATTCAAAGATTGAGGATTTTGTTGATTATAAACCACCTATCTTCCTTCCAAACTGTTTTCGTAACGGTTGCAGAAATCCTGAGAAATAAGATACCTCTTCCCAAATTTCCATTGGAAAAGATTCATGTCTATACTCAATCGCTTCAACAATAATGGGGATGCAGGAAAGCAAGTTATGGATGTGAAGCTCAATACAATCTCTGTTCTGGTACATCGTAAGGGCTACGGTCAACCAATCTTTTATTTCCAAGCACTGCTTAACGTGAAGACATCCAGCAACAGACAACACTGTCTCTTGTTGATTTGGATGTTGTCTTTTAACACCATTAACCAGCTGCCGAAATTGCTCCATGCCAGAAGTAATCCAAGACAGCCCCAGAGAAGAGCGAACGGTAGTGGATGTATTGGCTAATCAATTTTGGGTCATTGATCCAAGATAGATCCCTCCAACTTATTGAGAGAGATTAATTAACCAAACCCAGCAAGTAGCGAAAAGAACAAGGTGAAGATATTGTTGGCTCCAGGGTTCAAATTTGGTGGCCAAAGGAGTTTATGTATTTTAGAGGTAGATTGATTCAATTGCTCCTGCTGAAAAAAAAAACAAGCGTAAGGTGATGTAAGATGATGGTGATGGTAAACTGGAAGTTGCTAGGCCAATTGCAGAAGAGACCAACAAGTTCTGTGCAAATGAATGCAATGAAGTTATCAAGGAAAGTTTATCGGGAGCTGAGAGCATAGATCCACTTTACAGACAAACTGAGACTGATTTGCATAAGAGTGTTCATTTTTGAGAGATTAGGAAGAAATGTTTGTATTATTGTGTTAATCAAATTGTATAGTTTAACTCACCCTACTCCCTTATAATTCTTTGTATTTGCAAGTTGAGCACCTAGAGTTTAGGGGTGTCAACTTGAAGGGGGTGTTGGAAATAAGTGAGTTAGTTAAAGTGGTTAGTATTAATCACTTAGTTAATTAATGATCCACATGTCTATATAAAGGGTCATAGTGAATTGATTTAGTGTGTGATTGTATAATCACCACCACAAGGTCCGAGGATAAGAATCTCCACCAAGAAGGGGAGGATAACTTGGGTCTCCCACTTCAAGAGTCCCCAAAATGGGGTTAGTTCATCTCCCTCAAGAGAGGGAAGATAATTGTTGTACCCATATAGACATGTATTTTCTTCTTCCATTTCTACTTTTAATATTGTCAACAAAGATGAGCAGAAAACAGAGTGAAGTGAGCAGAAAACACTGAAGGAATAAAGTCGAGAGAATAAAATACACACCTGAACTGAGCGCTTCCGATGAGCAGAAAGCCAGAAAAGATGAGAGAAAGAGCTAAGAGAGGCACTGCCGTACTGGATTCTGGACGCACTGGACAAGCGGACTGGACTAGGGCACACGATGGCGGACAAATGGACAGGGCGAGAGGGATTAGTGCAGAGTGCCTCGTGCTCGTGCAGTCATGTGTGCGTGATTAGTGACCTGATGTGGGCAAAGGGAAAAGGCCAGGCGGTCGTGTGCGTGTGCGTGTGCATGTGGACTGTGGAGTGTGGTGTTATGTATAATATACAAAAAAATAAAAAAATAAAACATGCCGGCTTGATATGCTAAACATGCTATTAAAGAGCTTTTGGCCTTGCCTGCTTTGGCAAACACACCTTTTTAACGGTTTGAGCCTAGGCCTGTGCCTGTAAAAGTCTGGCCTGTTCAGGTATTTACAGGTCATATCACAAGCCCCTAACAGGTAGTGTGGCCTTTTCCCACCTTTAGCAACTGCATCATCTTTGTCTCTCTCCACCTCATCGTCTTCCCTTCCTCCCTCTTCGTTCAATCTTCATTGTGCTTATCCGTTCAGTCACCTTAGCAGTGAAGGATTGACATTAGCTCTCCAATTGTCTTGGTTCCAACTCTCTTTGACAAGGTCAATGAAGTCATTCTCCAAAAGCCATGCAGCTTGGCCTTTGAAAGAACATCGAGTAAGGGCGGACGGACACCATTCGTTAAGGGACATCTAATAAGTAAAGGTCGATGGTACGATCCATATTTATTCAAATGATAAACCTTAGCTAGGGGGTGAAGATTATTCCAACGATCATTAGCAAAGGCCCAATCAAGTTTTTCTTTCTCCAAGTTCCTTTCCCAAGTATGGCTATCTCCCACGCAATGAAACTGGTATGGTGGATGTAGTTTCCAAATTGACTCATCGACAAAACATTAGGAGCAGATCATCCTATCTTATCATGACAGGATGGGTAAGTGTAAAATCCCCAATCACAAACCAAGGTGATAAGACCACGGTTGATACTGATAAGATCATTCCACAGGTTTCTTCTCAACACACAAGAAGGCTCCGCATAAATGCAAGTTAACAAGAAATTCTGGTAGTTCATGACATCTTCAACTAGGACATGAATGAATTGAGTGGAGGATGAGACATACCAAATTGTAATCGAATCCATCTGTTGAAACCCAATTTCCTCACGGGACGATCAGCTTTCAAGCCATTCACTCGGGCCTCCAACAGCACAATAAAGGATATTTCTTTCATAGAAAAATTTGAGGCTGCTCCACGGCAGTTTCAAGGAATAAAATTCATGATAAGATTATAGAAAAAGAATAGGAGTGGAAAAACACCATACATTTACTTGTGTGATGTTACCGGGACCCCCATCTCAATATCTTCTTCCACTTCATCATCTCTAACTTCAGCCTGGGTCTCATACCAATGGCCATTAACTTCATGAATATTCTGTCTGAGGGGGGGTAAGAGAACTCGTAACTGCTGGGTAAGGAGGCGCTTCTGTAAGGCTTCTTCAATAAATTTTTCTTCCCGAGCGGTAAGAAACTCTATTAGAAGTACTTGGTTGGCTCCCACCTTGTTTGGATAGCCCGTTGGGAGAACGGATACAGATTCTGAGGTAAATATGTGAGAGGAATTTTGTATCGGTAAGCGCAGGAATAGATTTTGGTTGCCCAAACGGGCTAACCAAACAATCTGTCTGCTGAAACTGGGCGGAGCTGCTTGCCTCTCCTCTATGCTGATTGTCAAGCTTATTAAAATCCAAAGGACCCTGTGAGAAAGTAGGCCCAAACACCAAATGGTGTGACCGAGCTGCAAGCCTCTTTTCAAATAGAGGAGATATTACTTTGGGCCTGGTGCTGCTAGGCCACTTCTTATTGCCCACTTGTTCCTTCACAGAAATTTTTTTTCCATATTTGGGCTTAGCATTATTGAAGCCCAAATCTACTTCTTTGTCTATCAGGATTCTTGGTTTTAGAATTACTAGCTTCCCTTCCATTTACTCCCTTCTGCATCATCTCCACTATATCATTTTCCATATGCTCCATGCTCACTCCATCCGATGCAACTCCACTGAAACCTTCTTGGCTAGCTGCAAAATTCTGTTCATCTTGTCCATTTCTTGTATGACACGGAACGAGAGCTTTGAGTGGGCCGAAAGCGTGATAATTGAGTATGCAAAGTCTCATTTAAAATCCTTAACACAAGTATATCTCAAAGTCAATGATACTACAATTCGGTGGGCAGTGCGACGAATTTTCCGCACAACGTCGTTATCGCAGTTGATGGGCGAAGACCAGAAACTTTGAGTCAACACTCGGTCTCTCCGGGTTGATGCTCGAGGAACAGGAGTGGTTGCTTTAGATTAAAGGAAGCAGTAAGAGCGATTAATATTTACGGGGTAAAGGGCAATATGGACCAGAGGTTGGTGAAAGCCGCAAGAGAAGGAGATGTTAATACGCTACTCAACCTCATGGAGGAGGATCCTGAAATACTGGAGAGAGCATCTTCGGCACCTTTTGCAGATTCACCTCTTCATGTTGCAGCGCTATACGGAAGATCAGATTATGTGCAGCAGGTTGTGAGTTTGATGCCTTCTTTAGCCAGAGAGACAAACCGGAGAGGTATGATTCCACTTCACTTGGCATCTTTGAAAGGTCATGTTGAGACTGTGAAGGAGCTGTTGAAGGCGAAGCTTGATGATGAAGATGATGATGGAGTACAGAATGATCAGTGCCTTGTGAAGGATGAGGAAGGCTGGACTCCGGTGCACTGGGCCTCACTGAAAGGCAAAATCAGAGTGATGGAAGAGTTAATCAGGAAATGTCCTCAGAGCTTGGAACAAGTCACAGCAAAAGGAGAAACAGTTCTTCATGTGGCAGTGAAGGCTAATCAACTCAAAGCTGTGAAACTGCTAGCGAACAGCATCAGGCATCACAATTTGCAGATACTGCTCAAAATCCAGGACCAAGAAGGCAGGACTTCCTATCAGCTTGCGGAAGCAAAGAAACAGTTTCAGGTTCATATATGAAGAAGAATATAAATGTATTTCAATATAATATGTGCATCCTATCAAATATATTTATAATTTTTCTTTGAATTAATCTGTTTAACTTATAATATGATATATAACCTAATAACACATGTAAATAAATACTTTTCAATAATGCATTTAAATTATTTATTAATTTAAAAAAAGATCAAACATATTCTTATAATAAGGATAAGAGATTATTCGTATGAAAGTTTTTATATTATATAACTATGGTAGGTACTGAAGATGCTAAAGAAAGATGATGAGAAGGAGGACGATGAAATAAGAGAGGAGCACCATATAAAGTTGAAGGGCATCACCACTATCTATGACCTTGAAGACGCAAAGAAAACATCTTTGGTAAAACACAAAAAATTTACCACTTCTTATACTTATTTCCTTATGCATTCCATGAGGTCAAGCCAAAGATAACCACTTCAAGACTAGTCAAATTAAATATGATATTTAGTAATAAGAGTTAGAGTATAATTAATATATGCTAATCTTTCTAAAACACCAAGCCTCCTTTCAATCATGTATCCTGTTTAGTCTCATTTGAGAAAGTTGCTTCTACTTTTTTTTACTGAAATTAATGTAAATTTTAAAAAATTCATTACTGCCTAAATATTAAAAAAAAAATTCCTTGTTTATCCCTATTTTAGTAGGTCCTTAAAAATAGTTTCATGTTTTCCTGTATTAGAATTGTGATAAATAATCAAAGGGGCATGTTATAAAAAGTTCCACAAAACTTCTTCTAGTGCTTTATAAATAAAACATTGGAGCATTATCAACATATATCGTTGATACATCATATAAGAATATATGTTGTTGAGTAGTGTAGGAAAAATAATAAATATGGGAGACAATGGATATTCCAGTTTTATATCAGGAATCAAAATAGATCTCTCATCTCAAATAGCTCCTACAAGTACAAAATTGAACTAGGAGCATATAACTTCTTTTATACACACAGATACACAAGGTAACGGGGAATCCCTATTCTTTTATAGTGCTTACATGAAAAAAAAAATTGGAGAGTGAAATATATATTATGGTGGCAGGTAAGACGAGATGAAGGGAACGGAGAGGAGAAGGATGAGGTAAAAGAAGAAATTAGCGTAAACGTTGGTAAAGAGAAGCAACAAGTAGCGTTATTAGCGGGGTTTCAGAACACAGGATTACTAGTGGCAACGTTAATTATAACGTTGACGTACCAAGGTTTGGCAAATCCTCCATCAACACTGTTCCAACCAAGCACGAAAATAGATTGGAGATGCTTGTCTAGGTTCTCCCTATGCTGCAACGACTTTGTGAAGAATCGGAAGAGCTGTCCAGCTTATCTAGCTTTATCGTTCTTGGTTTATAACTCCGTAATCTTCACCCTATCAATCTGCATTTTGCTTTCGAGTGTAAATTTGTTTCTGCGATTGCTGGCTATATTCCTTGTAATCAATTACTGTGTGTTACTGGAGGCTATCACCTTCTATGCTGTATATGCTACGATTCCAATGATGTTTCTTTGTTATGCCCTCTTCTTTTACTTACTGTACAAAGAGCGTGGGATAGCAAAAATAAAGCTATGGATGGGCAAGTTGAGAGGTGAGAAGTGAATTCAGTTTGTAGATGTATTTATAATTGGGAGGTACGTATGGCTGTGACGAGAAAATAATTATCAATAGAAATGTACGTTTCATTTTCATTTTCCCCAATTTTTATTTTGCTGCTGCTGCTGCTGTTTTTTATGTCACTTGTGTATTTCTTGAAAGTTATTTTGTTACCAGTTTCTTGTTAGTTATCTCACTTAAAGCAATAGTACTTGGAATTTATGGATATGATGAGAAAGTAGACTAGCATTGCTAAAATTATGTAGCATTGCTAAAATTATGTAGCATAGAAGTGCAGACCTATATCGATCTCTTAATGGCTATGTTTCTAAAGTAGATTTCGATTTCTCAAATTCCTTTAATTATCAGTTAGCTCTTGAATGATTAAGAACATCTATATATTTATTCATTTCAATTTCTATTTGTTTCTGAATTAAAGAATAACTGTGAGAACTAAAATAGTCTCAAAAGGAATTCGATTATGGTCCTCATTGTAAATGGATATAAAAGAATGGCATCTTTTAGTTCTAGGCCTATTTGGTATTAAAAGCATTTTTGATGAAAATGAAACAAGAGATAGAGATGAAACACATGGGATTAAAACCTAGTTTATTTATTAGCCAATGAGCTTTCATATTAAAGTTAATTCAGTATCTAGCAGAAAGAATATAGTGCATTACAGACTATGTTTATTAATCAGTTAGATTTTATATTATAGATAAAAGCTAATATACATACTATCTCCGGTCATTATAACAAAAGTCAGTTGATCTTTTGGGGATATCAAGATTCCAAGGCATTGAAGGAAGCTGATGGAATAAGAGAGCAACTTCGTATAAATGCGGTGGAGGAGGAGGAGAGTAACAAGTCTGAATCATCTAATGAAGAAGAGGAGAAGGTCATGAGTAATGAATCCAAGTCGCAGAAGGATGCAACACTATGTACTTGCGGTTGTGACTTTTATTGTGCATGTTTGGGAAAAACTTCTTCCTAACATTACACGTAAGTTAAGACAAAATCATCTTGAAATCCGTAACTCCTTTTTTCCAACGGATTTCCCAAACATATACATTATTATAACCAAGTCACTAGTACCAGGAGGAGGGCTGAACCCGAAGTGAAGCTTGTCTTTTTGGATAAGTTGGATTTGATAGCTTGTGATTGATCCAACCTGATAAACCTGAACTAAGGTTGGATTAGACTTGACCCACTATCCTAGGATCTCAATTAACCTTTTTTTTCTTTTCATTTTTTCCTTTTATGAGAAGTAAGATTTCAACATGATAAACAGTCAATATGATAAAAAAAAACACATTAGTCAATATATATGTCCACGTCCTATGCAGCCGATGACTTAGCTACAGGAAAAGCCATTGCTACAGGATTGAGCTCAATATTTTATCTTATTTTTTTTAATCACAAGAGGTGGAAAAGGAAGAGAGATTGGCTTGCTCTTTTTTTTTTATTCTGACATTTTTAGTCAATTAATTGCATCCATTTTCCATTATAAAAAAAAGCCGAATCAACATGACCCATTTTCCATCTTCTCTTGCTTTGAACCTTGCGTGGCCGCCGTCGATCCCTTCTCGGAGGCCTCACGTTTTGTTACTTCATCTTGCTCATTCCTTTCTCCCAATATTATTATATGTGGCACATATTATCATTCCACTGTGCCTTTTCTCTGTTGTATACTCAGCCACAGTGAGGCCCTTCTTTTGGTCTGCAAAAAAGGGTATGAAGAGAAAACAGAAAAACGTAACCCACAAATGGGCAGAATACTATAATGAAATGAAATGTTACTTTGATATGATAGATAAGGAAAACATAGTTATCTTGAGGTTAAGGGAAGTTTGGATGCCCTTGTTTAAAATGTAAACGCAAGAAGAATCTTCATTTGTGTATAAGTAGCTAAATTCATTATTCTAGGCTTTTTCTGTCCACATTCTAGTGTCAGGATGATGATTGTCTGACGTAGGTAAAACATATGTTTTAACAATAAAATAAAATAAAATAAAAGAGATTCAAGAAACCACCAAGTCCTTCCTCCTTTTTCAATTTTCATCTTTCTCATCCAACAATCGTTTGGAATAGAGCCAAACATTTTGTTCGGTTTCTTAGTGTCCAAGAAGCTACGTTGGGTCTGGAAAGTGAAGATAAAACTCAAGTGAGGCAAACAATTTTGACCAAAAGCAATGGGAAATGGAAGGTAAAGAGAAAGTGCAACACAATTTCAATGTTGAAAGCAGCAACACAATAATTTCGGTTAATTGACCGCTGGCCTCACGGCTTGCACAACTGCTTCTTCACCCCAAGTCCAATGTTGAAAAAACTTGGTCTCCTTTTGATAAGTTACTCTTACGGCAATAGCATTTAAAGAGTGCAAAGTGATTGTTACTTAGCTGAAAAAGGCTCACACGCACAAATAAGGGTTGGAGAGTTTATTAGTGGAGAAGGCAAACTTGCATATTTATTAGCTGGTGATATGTGCCAAGGTAAGATAGCGACATATGTGTAAGGATTAATGGTGATGTGGCAGTTATCGGTGACGTGGCACCCACTAGTGGTAATGTGTCACTTACCAAAGTAATTATTATTATTTTAATTAATTGTAAAAATACTGGTTTTGTCATCGCTGAAAGCTCAGCAGTGACGACTTTTTATCTTTATCAAGAGGGACCTTTAGCAACAACCTTTTATTGTCACTGAAAGTCTTTTCGACAATGGCTTATTTTTGTCACCGTCAATACTTTTAGCGATAATTGCTACAACGGAACTTTTTAGCAATGACTTGCTACAACCAAAAAATCCGCTAAAAGTCAATTTTTTTTAGTAGTGTTGGTTATAGCCAATAATTAGTGGGTATGTAATGCAAAAGTCAACGGTCATTAATTAAAGTGATCAATATAATAAAATTTGACTATCATTGTAATTATCATGTTGCTGACAGATATACACTTTTAATTTGATCAGCAATGGCTGGTTTGAGATTATTGAAGGAGTACGTGAGGCTCAATATAATTATAGATTAGTGGTTTTCACTAAATTGTTTAGCGATGGAATTTCATCACTAATCAATTACCTGCGTAATTTTTTCATCCTACTAAAGTCCACTGCCTGTACCTGATTAATGACGGATTTCGATTTTTTTTTATGATGGAATTACCAATAAATAAATTTCATCACTAATATTAACGTGGGATTTGCAAGGGGTTGGCAATCTACTCATTAATTATCTTGTCTTGCCACTTGACCTGGACCAAGCATCACATACATGGCTTGAAATTTACTCTTCAACACTTATTTATAGGATGGAGATAGAAGATTTCATTTATAAGTTGCCTTATTGATTTTTTATATGTATAAAATTGAAAAGTTGTTGAACTTTGTAACGGAATTAATGCGATTTAAAACTTTGGTGAACAATGGGCGGACCCTAACCTATCCGTTTATCATACCATGGGTACCGATGTCCAGTACATGTGGTATAACCCGTTTTGCCCCACGCAAAACGGGTACGGGGAAAACAATGGTTAGGGGAACCGTGAAGAATTTTTCCCCTTCCATGATAAAACTAAACCTACAACAACATACTTATTATTACAAATATTATAATTCTAACAAAAGCAACCATCACCGACCGACTGACGATGTAGAATTGCTTCTTCTTTAGTCACTCCTTCTCTCAATAAAAAACATAACAGATTCATTCTACCAATGATGGAGGCCTCCGGAGGAGTGCCGGTGGAGACCTCTGGCGAAGATCTTCATGTGTTCCGGTATGATAGCAAAAGGCAGCCATCACTGTCAAGATGAAGAGGTTTCAGTTTAGAAAAAGAGGATGACGGAATATGCCAAGAAGCTTGGGGGGAAGATCCAAAAAAATGATGAACAAGAAGACGGAGATGGCCGACGCAGGGATACGCTTGGAGTTGGAGAGGAGAGCTGGTGGAGAGATCGGTAGGGGTGAGGGGAGTGCGCTTGCCGCTCGGAGAGGAGAGATGAAGAAGGATTGGAAGTGGAGGTAACGTGTTACAATGGAATTAATGCTTCTGTCACTGTTGCTTGTTTCATGTCACCACCGCCGGGAGAGGAGAGAAGAATAGGGCCTCGCATTGTTGCTTGTTGGGTCATGTCATTGCCATTTGATTTTGGGAAAATCAGCCCTAAATCCCAAGGAAGCAAAAAAAAACTAGTAAATGATCCCAAGGCTTTAAACAATTGCTGTCAGATCCCATGAGACCTTTTAATAGTTAATTGGATTATGGAAAAGACCAGATTGCCCTTAAGCAATCTGGGAAGCAAGCCAACTTTTTGGAAGTTTAAACCTAACTGTTCAAAGGCTTCGCTCCATGAAAATCGCCGACCCGCCTCTGCTCAAGCGTCGTCGCTACTCTGGTCGCCTGAAGCCGTAGCCGTCGCCTACGAAGAGATTTGGTTGTATCATATGTAATGCCAAAGCGTTAGTTGTCACTCTATTGTTTCGTCGGCCCCCGTCCGGCAAGGCAATAATGCTGTCTTGACACTTCAGTTTCGGTCTGCACAATCGCTCTCTCTCTCTCTGAGCATGTTTTTAATCTGATCAAGATGAACGACCTGCTCTCTATAAGTGCATATCAAATTCCACACGCTTTCATAAGTTCGTGTTTGATTACTGGGTGTTGAGTTTCAATT